>JAXISO010000035.1:0-252060 GCA_036785465.1 Colletotrichum agaves | reverse complement strand
TATTTAAGGCCCTGCTATGGACTAAGGGACTTAAGAAGAATACCTAGTACTTCTATACTAAGTATATATTTCTTATTAACTTAATTATTAATATTAATACCCTAAAAATTACCCTAGTTCATAATATATTAATTAATATATTATAAATAATAGTAGGGTAATAAATTAATAGAATAATTATAGAGGTAGCTAGAGACATAATAATAATTATTAATAAGAACTATAACTTTATAGAATTTAATAATAGTTATACCTATAATATTATAGTATAGGAGAATATTAATATTAATTTAGTAGAGGAGCTAACTCTAATTCCTAGTAAGTATAAGGTACTAAAGTTAAAAATCCTAAATTATAATTTAGAGAAACCTAGTAGTATACTATTAATCTTTAGTACTCATAGTATTAAAATCTATAATTTAAATCTAGTCTTTATAGAATTATTAAAGTCCTTACTTAAGAAATATAATATTTATTATAATAAGGGAATTATCCCTATACTTAATAATAAATATATAAAGATTAAGCTTATTAATAAATAGTAAAATTAGAGAATACTAATAAGGGTATACCCCTTAAATTATAAGAATCTTAAGGAAGTTAATAAAATTTATAGTAAAATATACTTAGAAGGGAAAATAAATTAGGTAAATGGATCCCTAGTGCCTCTACCTTATTCTATTTTTATTATATAGAGGGAAGTTGGGAATATTAAGAAACCCCAAGTTATTATGGATCTTCACTCTCTTAATTAATAGGTTATCCTAAATACCTACCCCCTTCTGGACTAGAATAATATTATAAACACAATTTAAGGTACTAAAAGAATTATAACTCTTAATACTATAAGGTTTTTCTACTAATTATTAATTTACTCTAAATATTATAACTGGATAATAGTAATTAGTCCCTATAGTATTAAGATTTCTAATATTATTCTTATGGGATTTAAGAACTCTCCTACTTTTGGTTAATACTTTATAAATAAACTCTTCTATAAGTACTAATACTTTATATAAGTCTATATTAATAATATTATAATTTTTAGTAGTAGTAAGGAGGAATATTTCTAGTATCTTAGGATTATTCTTAAAATCCTAAATAATAATTAAGTCCACATTTTATTAAAAAAGTTATTTACTAAATTTAAATTAGTAAAACTCCTCAGCCACATAGTTAATAGGGACGGGATAAGGTGGATAAAAGATTAAATTATAGCCTTCTAGTAATTTAAGTTCCCTAAGAATCTCTATAACCTTAAGAAATATATTAGAATAATAGGATAGCTCTATAAAAATATCCTATAGTTTAATATTATTATTACACTCTTATAATAGAGGAAGACTAACCTTTTAGTGAAACTTCATAATAAGAACCTTCTTCCTACTAGCTTAAACCACAATATATATATAAAATAATTTTAGAAGGCGAGTTTCAAGCCAATTAATAAGGAGATTAAGGCCTTTAATACTCTTTAAGTAAACCTTTATAACTAAGTTATAAGGTACTACTATAATCTAATAAAGTATCTCTTTTTTAAGGTTAATACTTATAAAGGAGAATTTAGTCTTATAGTATTTTAATTAAATATTCCGTGGGATAGTAAAGGAATCCCAAGTAAAAATATTACTTAAAATTATATTTAGCCTATATTATTTCTTACTAGGGTAATAATACTAGTAAAGAAGTAGTACTGGGCTATGGAAGCTGAGGTTATAGGAGTTATTTAGGCTATTAAAAAACTTAGAAAACTTATATAATTTAACTATAACTTAGTTTAAATTCTCATGAATTATATAACTATATATAGTATTATTACTTACTCTTTATTAAGAACCCTCAACTTAAATAAGGCTAACCTTTAACTAGTAAATATAGCTAATTACTTTTTATAATTTAACTTTCAAGTCCACTATATTCTAGGGAAGCTTAATATAGTTCCTAATATATTATCTAGACTATTTATTCTTATGGTTTTAGGAAGAGTGGATTATTTTAAGGAAGGGAATATACTTACTAAGGTAGTAAATATTAATAGTTTCAACAATAAAACCTACTATATTAATAAGTTATAGAGCCTAGCTATTACTTAAGTATTAGTTACTCCTAGCCTTATTAAGAAAATTATAAGAAATTATACTAAGGACCTAAAATATAATAAAATTCTCACCTATCTTAATAGAATTAAGGAAACTAGAGAAGAGTAGTGGACACTAGAAGTAGCCACCTAGGAAAAAGAGTAAGCTAAGTAAGCTTAGTAAGTATTAGTAAGATAAAGGATAATACTATAGACTACTATAGAGGAAGAATTACTTTTTCACTACTTAATAAATAGAATAAGGTAACTTTATATCCTATAATACTATATAAAGGAGATTCTATACTAGGCTTATAATTAGAATTATTACTTTAGTATAAATTATATACTAGTGGAGCTAGTATATCTCTAAATATATAATAAGAGATTATTAATAATAAGATATATTGTATTCTACCCATAATATAAGGAAAACTAAATTAATTATAAACTACTACCTAGAAATCTTTAACTAATCCCTATTATAGAAGTCCCCTATAATACTATAACAACTAACTTTATTACTAATATACTAGAGGTCTTCTTAAAGGGATTATTTTAAGCTCTATTAGGCTATCCTATACTTAATACCCTAAATACCTAGACCTATAAATTATTAAAGAAGTAGCTATTAATAACTAGCTATTTAATATATACTATAAAGGACTAGGTAAAGGTATTCCTATAAGTATAGTAAGTATTAAATTAGGGTTTTCCATAATAAATTATTAGTAACCACAATCCGAAGTTTATCTTAGTTATTTAGTTTATAATATTTAACCTACTTAATATTAAGTTACTCCTCTCTACTGCCTATTATCCCTAAATGAATAGTTAGAGTAAGAGGACTAACTAAATAGTTGAAATCATAATTTACTTTTATATATTAGAAAACCTAGAAATACTATAGACAAATATACTAATCCTATTATAATATATACTTAATAACTTATTCTTAGTTACTATTAAATACTCTCTAAATAAAGTTATACTTAATTTTTAACCTAGGATAATTCTCTCTATAATAGTAAATACTAATACTCCTACTATAGTACTTAATATCCTTAGAGAGATATATTAAGTTAAGACTATTACTTTAATTAATATAACTAATATATTATAAAAAGAGAAGTATAACTCCAAATATACTAATATTAAATTTAATATAAGTAATAAAATTTAAATACACCTAGACTATAAATATTACCTCCTAGAATAAAAGAATAATAAATAGACTCTATAATATATAGGACTATTTAAAATTACGCGTGTAGTTAGCCTATTAGTATATAAGGTAAATATCCCAGAGTATTAAAGGATTTTCTTAGTCCTATTAGTAGCTTAGTTATATAAGTTAGCTTAAGATAAGAACCCCTATAATTAAGTTATACTTTCCTTAAAACCTATTTAAGTTAATAATTATAAAGAATAGGAAGTTAAATACTTAGTATAGTATTATATTATTAGGAGATACTATAAACCTAAAATTAAGTATTTTATTTAATAGGAAGAATTTAACCTAGCTAAGAATACTTAGGAGTCTTATAATAATTTATTACTCTATACAAGGAAAACTATTAATAATTTTAATACTCTTTACCCTTTTACTAAGAAGAATTATAGCCTTATAAGTCTAAACCTTTAATAATAATAAATAATACTTTTTTATATTTAAATAATACTTATAAATTTACTTTATTAATAGGAATATTCCCTTTATCTTTAATAATATTTATATAATAGTAATTAAGAGGTCTTTAACTAAGTTACTTTTACCTCTTTTATTATTTTAGCCACACTTACCTTCTTAATACTATAAATATATTTACCTACTACCTACTACTAGTTTTTTATTATTAATATTTTTATTTATATAACTACCCAAATTCACTATATTTATAATAAAAATTTATACTCCTATTTTATAACTCTATTACCCTTTACTTTAATACTACTAGTCTCCCTAAATTTATTATTATTATAAGTAAGATTTAGTCCTCCTCTCTTATTATTATAGAGTATATTAAGGAGTAGTAGGCCCTAGTTATTAATAATTCTATTACTAATATTAAAGGTAATAAGAATACTAAGATATTTAATACTCTAGTTAAGTAGAAGAAACTATCCTATAATTAGTAAAAAAAGGAGAAGAGAGCCTAGGCGAAAAAGAATATTACTATTACTAAAAAGGCTATTATTACTATTATTAAGAAGACTATTACTATTACTAAGTTTACTATTATTAATACCCCTAAGACTACTAAGGGTAATAATAATACTAAGGAGGAAAAGAGACTATAAGTTACTAGTAATATTAATAAGAAAGATATTAAGAATAATAAGTTTACTATTAAAGTTATTAGTATTAATATTAAAGAGAATAATAATAAGGAAGTTATTATTACCCTTATTAAAACTAAGAAAATAACCCCTTATAAGAATAAATTAACCTTTTTATTATTTATAATAGAGTTAAAGGTTTATACTACTAAGGTATTCCTCTACTACTTTAATAAGAATCTCCTCTAGGAAATCTATACTCTCCTTAATAAAATTACTCTTAATACCTCTCTTATATCTTCTATTAATATTATATACTATATTTAAAATACTTATAAAAAAGCCCACACTATATTTCTTAATTTTAAGGCCTACTTATACTTTTTCCCCTCTTATACTTAAGTCCTTATTATATTCTTTACTACTAAAAGTAATTATACTAATAATTTTATTACTAGTCTTCTTATTACTATAAATTATATTAACTTTCTTTTAATTACCCCTCTTATTATAATTTATAATATTATAACTACTAATCCCACTACTTACTACTAAATTTAGGCTATAAGAGGTAAAATTAAGAATATCTCCTCTTATATTAATAATATTACCTTAGATTTTAATAAAATTACTAAAGGAATTTATAATAATATTATAAAGAGACTTAATAAAATTAAGAGTACTAGTAATTTTAATACTAGTACTTACCTTATTATACTTAAGGCTAACTTAGTTATTAAGAGCTCTCTCTTTATATACTTTAGTATAATTACTTATTATATTAATACTAAGACTACTTCTCTCTATATTAAGATTACTTTCCTCCATGAGGTTATAAGTAATTTAAAGAAGGCTCCTAAGTATAGTACTACTAATAACCTTCCCACTTAACTTACTAAGGCTAGTCACATTAATATAGGTAATATCTTTAGATCTACTAAATAAATTTATATAAATATACTAAGGAATATAATAGAGATATAGGGATAAAAACTATATAATTAGAATTAAGTAACTAATTAGGCTAATTACTTTTTTTAGGGAGGGGTAAATATTATAAATTTTCTATTAATATTATTAAAAGGAATAATAGAATTCATAGAATCCTAGGGAATATAAGGAGACTATTATCCCTAGTTTTAATTTATTAATTTAAGTAAGTTATTATCTATTATATTATATATATTATTATTTATTTTAGTTATCTTTCCGTTATTCTTTATATAGTCTCTATTATTCTGCTACTAATTTGCTCTAGTAGAAAGACTGTGATAACTTTAAAGTTATTATTATTAAGAACCTTATTAACTTTATTAAATATTAATTATTATAAGATTAAATTCTACTTCTCTCTATTTTATAAGGGCTTTTATATTATTTAATATTTTTAAAGGTTTATAAATTTATATAGAATTATAATAATAAATTATAATAGTATTCTAAATATTTAAGGGAGATTTAGGACCTAAAGAGGGGCTTAAAGTATATTAATAAGTACTAACTAGAGGAGAAAGGAACTTAGTAAAGATTTAATTATATTTATAAATTATAATTTAATTACTTTTTATTTTATTTTAATATTTAGTTTTATAATAGTCTTAAATTTTATTTAGAAATAATAATAGAGGAAATTCTATTTCTTAATAAAAGTAGAATTAAATTTGAATTTATACTTATAAGTAATTATTATAAAGTATATTTTAAAGGGGGGAGAATATTAATAAATTAAGAAATTAAGTAATATAATTAAAGTAAATTAATAAATGATATAATTAAATACTTTAAGAGTAATATTCCTATATAAAATTATTAAATATATAATTCTTATAATTATTAATTATAAAAAGTCTCTTTAAGTATAATTATTTAGTCTCTTTTATTATACTTAAAATAAATATTATTTTTAATTAATTTAATTTAATTATATTTAAGGTTTACTTATTAATTAAAATTATAAACCTTTAATTAATAAATTCCTTTATTTCCTCTAAGAATTATTAATATTAAATACTTTAATTAATAAAAATTATAAATAATAATAAGACTTTATTAATAATTAAAATATATTTAAATATAATAACTTATATATAATTATTTAATTATTAAATAATAATAAATTATTACTAAGAATTACTTAATATTAAATAATTTTTAATTATTCTCTTAATTAATTCTATTTTATTTATATTCTATTTTAGGGAATATAGGATCTTTTTAATTTTAAACATTTCTATAATATTAAAGAACTTTTTAATTATATTAATAATTACTCCCTTAATTTATTTAAAGTTAATACTCTTTACTTTTATATTCTAAATAAATAGATTTTACTATAAAAAACTATTTATTTATTTCCTTCCTAGAAATTAAGAGTTATTACTAGTCTTTATAATATAAGTAATAAAGTTTTTAAGTTATTAATAAGTTAGTAGTATATTAAGAGACCCCTAAATAAGTACTTATATAATAAGGAATTTCTTAAAATAAAGAGAGAGTTTTTAATAATTCTCTTAGGCTTTTTAATATATTTAAGAGCCTAATAATTAATTATAAAGGGTTATATAGAGAATACTCTAATTATAATTTACTTATTAAATACTTATACTATTTAATATAGTTTCCTAGGTAGAATTAAGGTGGATTTTAGTATATTTTAGTATACTAGATTAATTAGTATTTTTAAAAGAATTTATTTTTAATATTATTATAGTATTATAATATATTCATAAAAGTCATATTAATATTATTATGGGAAAAATGCGTCCGAAATATGCGATCGGGATGGGTGGGATATTAGTTGGGTGGGGTGGGGTCTTAATGTGCGGAGAAATACTCATTGAATAAGGTAGAGGCACTTTTGCACTCACCCGAATACCGTGCCACTGTCGTCGGTGAGAAGTCCGGACACTGGCTTTCCAACCCTAAATCGAAGAGACTATCACGATACAGGTTGCAAAGAATGAGGCTGGCGACAAAGAACATAAAGACTCACGTACGATGTAGAGAGAAGAGTGCATCTTGGTTTAGCAGCCGCCAGCCGGAGAAAACCCAAATTCCCGGCGACCTGTCCGCGCCGAAGCCGACCGGCCCCACACTGAGCACCGCGGCGCAAGACCCATCCATCCACATTCGCCAGCCGTGGTGATATATTTGCAAAACAGTAGATTTTGTACAAGTTTTTGGTTTTTTTTCTGGGGTCGCTGTTATCTTAACTTAAGAACTCTCTATCTCGGGACCGCAGCTTCCGCAGCTTCAAATGGCCTGTGACAACTCACCCTGAGGAAGAAACCCCCCACCACCACCACCACCACATCCATCTCGCTCCACGATGCCCTCACCCCACACCCACCAAACACTCCCGTCGCCCTCCAAAAACTGTTCCAGCGCGAGCTGAATCATCAAGCGACACTGGTCTGGTGGTGTAGTTGGTTATCACGTCAGTCTAACAGCTCGAGGGTGGCCTCCCCCTTCCTCGTCTGGCTTCACTGAAGGTCTCCGGTTCAAGTCCGGGCTAGATCATATGCCATGGGCGATTGGTTTAGTGGTATAATACTCGCTTAGCATGTGAGTGGTCCAGGGTTCGATTCCCTGATCGTCCATCTTTTTGGCGTTCCCGACCTCTGGCGGGTTGCTGGGGAGCAATGACGATGGTGATATGAGATGAGTTGAGCGCCTGAAGCCTTGACAGAAGAAGGTGGCAGCAATATACCCCCATACTTTGTTTTTACGTTGGTGTCTGCAGCGACGCCAAGTCCTGGCGCTTGAATCTGACATTTCACCGCACATAACAAAGATAAACGCAGAGTTTCTGACTATAAATTGTGCAATGAGATGAATAGCTAGCATTTTGTCTTTTCATTTTGAGTAGGTCTCAGTCGTATCGCTGTAGCCGGAAAACTCATCTTCCTCCTTGATGTCTTGTCTCTGTCAAAAATGCTTGTCAGGGTGAAGATTGCTAAATGTGTTGAACATGTGATTTTCAAACGAATCGTGCTTGATTTCTCGGACCCAAAAAAGCAGGAAGAAAATGGATCGGGATTTTCTGTCTGGGTATTAAATTCCTTGCTTTCCAGTACGATCCTGAACCTTTCCCCTCCCCCTACGTGCCAAACTACTGCCCTCGACGACGACAAGTTGATGTGTGATGCTTAGAAGAAGGAAAGAGTAACTGTAACACGAGACTCCCGATGAGAGAGAGAAGAAAAGAAGAAAAGTTTGAGTTATCAGTTAAACAATAAATAAAAAAGCCTTTGTGCGACACGACGCCCGAAACCCCATTGGGAATATATATAATATAACATCATATATACAGGCTATCTACCTAGCCAGAGAAGTGAAGAAAAGAAATGTTTTTGTCGGTCGGATTGGGGAGGAGTTGTGAAAGAGAGTGCAGAGTCAATGTGAAGAAAGAAATGGTGGTCGACATTGATCGAAAACTGACTGGCTGCTTGCTTTGCTTGACTAGTCCAAACTTCTCCTCGTCGTAAAAGCGAAGGTATCATACGCTCTCTTCCCTCCCAAATCTCGTGCATTTTCATTTTGTGACCTTCAGCATTATTCAACACACACCCGTCACGCCCTTTTCGAGCCCGCCTTCTGTACCACTAGACCAGATCCCGACTTACGGAACGCGCTTATGAGATGGGAAGCACCATAGGGCCAGCCACGGTGATGTCATCGCTGAGCACGCCGCTCATCGGGGACTGGTTCGTGAGGGAGACGTAGGTGATGCCACCGAGACCCTGGGGAACGATGCAGCCCTGCTGGGGGGTGAAGGGGCTGAAGGTGGTGCCGCCGGGCTGGAGACCACCGGTGGTAAAGGCGCAAGCCTTGGCCTGGGGGGCAGCGTCGGACTGAAGCATGATGGGCGATCCGATGGCGACTGCGCTGGGGCTGGCGGGAGAGGTCATCGTCAGCTTGGGGAAGGGCTGGAGCGCCAGGTTGGAGCCCTGGGGGCAGGAAGCGATGAAGGGCGCGGCGAGAGAGAAAACAGCACGGACGCCGAGAGGAGCATCAAAGGCCAGGGGGATGGAAATCTGCTTGGAGGCGGCGCGGATGAAGGTCTGATGACGAGCCTCGATGGTGAGAATAGAGCCGGCGGTACTGAGAATGCCCTTGTCCTTGACGAGGGGAGCAGCACCGAGGTATGCGGAGACACCGATGTTCTCGAGAACAGCTGCCGTCTTCACCATGGTGGCGGCATCGGTGAAGCCAAAGTTGTACTGGCAGGGCTGGACGGGCTGAGTGCCGGCCTGAGCGATGGCAGACTGGAGGAGAGAGACGTGCGACAGCTCGGTGGCGCCGACTTGTTGCAGGTCGTTCACGTTCTCCTGAGAAAGACCGAGAGCCATGAAGTCCTGGGCGGGGAACTTCTGGAAGCCCTGTTGGTAGAAGGTTCCCTCGAGCCATTCCAGAGTAAGAGCGCTATAAAATGTCATGTTAGTCATCTGGGTTCCATTTCAAATCCGATGCCTCGTTCCTCAGTGCAGTCCGACTCACAATTGCAGAATATCAACATCCGTCAATCCGGCCGCGCCGGCACCAGTTTGCTGTCTCTTGGCCAAGTCGTAGATCTTCATCTGCTCCTTGCTCAACATGGGGGTTGCCGGCAGGGCAGTGGCAACGGCGGCCAGGGCGGCAATGAGAGCGGTCTTCATGTTGAAAGGCATGGCTGATAGGTTTACTTTTCCCTTTCCTTTGGCAAGCTTGTCTTCCTTTCGGTTGACTGTTCTCCGGGGACAGTAATTCGGACGGGGGTAATGGTGTCGATCGGTGCCACCTGGGACGGTCGATTTGGTGAGAGAAGAGAGATTACAAGAATAATTAAGTGTCGTCCGAGGGAGTGACAGTTGGCAACAAGAGGTCTCGAAGGGAAAGGAGGGTATAAGCAAAACCGGTGGACCCAGGAAAGCAGACCAGCGCTTTTGGAGATAGAATAAGACACACAGTGAACGGGATGAAGAGGAAAGGAAGAGAAGGGCATCACAGACAAGTGAGAGGTGGAGGGAAACAAAGTAGTTAAAGAAGGTTCACCACAACCTCGGAGAGATGGATGGCCACAGCCATCAGCCATCACCCATGGCATCTTCGTAGGCGCGCATGGCCCTTTCCCTTTCGTCGCCTTCTGGGACTCGGGAGGGGGGTCGGATCGACGTGGGTCCTTGCTGGGGATTGTCTGCGGCTAGCTTTCCTTCCGTCGTCGGTTCACACGGGAGCCCACTATGCGGGTAGCAAAATACGCTCGACCGCAAAGCTTCAGACCTGACAGGGGTTCCTGAACCTGACTTAATTGGGGAAAAAAAGGGTGGGGGGGTTTACAAGCTATGGAGTATATAGTACAGTAAGCAGGATGCGGCTCTTTGGCTTGCGGAGTGCAGATTAAGTGTGCTGGGCTGCCGCTGGGTTTGCTTGCCTGTTGCGTCTGGCGTGTGTGTGTGTGTGTGTGTGTGTGTGTGTGTGAAAGAGAGAGAGAGAGAAAGAGAGCAAGGTATGTGCGCGTGTACGGGAAGGGGGTATCTAGCGGGAAAGGACAGAAAAGGCATGGGAGACGGGGCCCTTGCCAATGTCGTCAAGGGGGTGTGCATGGTACGAGATTTCCAGGTTGAAAATTCAGATGGCAGCAAGCCTCTTACTGCCTCCATCCTCCGAGAGCCAGGCACGCCAAGCACGGAATTCGCAGTGTATTCGGATTATGGAAGTGCAGGGCAGGGCAAGCCAGGGAAGATAAGGCAGGCGGGCAGGGACAAGACAACTTGAGTTGAGCCGTGGTCTCGGTGGTTTTGTCTGGTGTGCATGTTTCGTTTCCGCCGCGGTTCAAACAAGCTCAGCAAATCGGCAGAGACTCGCGGCGACAAAGCACCAATCAGAGAGGTCGGGCTGATGGAAGGATGGAGGGAGGGGAGCACGAGGAAGAAGGAAAAGGGGAAATGGAAAAGATGGGATAGCGGCAGGGGACCAGCTAACTACCTACCTAATGTACCTTGCCTTAGTGCGTATTCTGGAGTCTGTAAGTGTACTGCTATCTGCAAGAAATGTAGCTAATCGAGCATCGATTGGGCTGAACCCCTGCCGAGCTTGTTTTTGCGCTTCTTTTTCTCCCGAAGACCTTTTTTGTAGTAGTGTACTGAACAGATATGCAAGAGTCCTAATCCTACAGGCAACGCCCCCGGACGACGGACTAGTCGGGGAGGGGGACAGTGTGAGTACTGCTGTACATACCATAGGAGAAGGACGCAGTCGCCACTGTTTGGCATTGTAATTAGCCGAACTCAACTTCGTTGCAAAAGCCAGCCCGGGTCACGAACGGGCCGTTGACCGAAACCATTGTGATACGTCTCCCACGTCAGAAGCCCCGGTCCGTCCACGCCTGGGCCCTCCTGTCACCGGCAACCCTTATATGTCATTTGATTGGCTCTTTCTGATCTATGTACTGCGGTAGAGATTGCTGAAGGTACGTACTTCTCGGTAACGTCTCTTCCCAGCCCTCGACCACGCTTCCCACGCTTCATCATCATGGGCAACCTTTCTCCATAGCGCTTAACCTCCACATACCGGTCTCTTCTACATGTCTTCATCCCAGACCGCCAAGACAGGACAACCACTCACAACAGCTCTGTCTGCCGTTGACGGTAGCGTGCTAAGCGCCTGCATGTAACCATACCCCCGGCGCAGGGCCACTCACTCACTCTGTGCCATGTGCCATGAGGTGCGACACAGACGGGCAGATCTCGTTTCCACTGTCATCGTCTTGGCTCTGACGTTGCCGAACACCAGACAGAATCAAGGGCGATGGATCTCCCTTCAACACCCGCCATGGGTATCAAGCTGTCTAGGACCATGATCTACATAGCCGGCCATGAAGCACCCAGCACGCAGCACTCTTCCGCATGCTAATCGACCTTTTCGACAGCTCGCCATCTTGACAGACAATGCACTGGCCCACGGCCAGATGACCATCTACAGTCACCCAGCAATGGGAAATTGTCCAAAGAAACAATGTAGCCCTGACTACCTAGACGGCTAATCCCAGGCCATGATTCGGCCCCCTAGAAAGAGAATTCTGCTATCGTTCAAGAGTCTGTAGAGTCCCCTCCCGCAGAAACACAACCGGCGCAAAGAAACCCCAGAATCGGCTTTTTACAGGTCGGACGTTATCAGCATTCCATCTCACCGCAAACGTTTCTCTGCGTTTCGCCGTCCCAATCCCAAGGCCGGCAACGCGACGGAACACTCCTGCGACCAGAGATGCACAAGCACTGACCCTCCCGTCGTTGCGCCATTGTCAGCCTCTTCTCCGAGCGCCCCCCTGCCCCTCGATCGTTGCAGGTAAACCCCAAACGATCATTTGCTAATACACTAGCCACTTAAGCTTATCCAAGCCAAGGAGCCACGGGAGCCAGGAAATAGTCAAGACTTTGCTAGTCTCTGGTTTTCGGTCCATCCCAACGACAACGGACGGCTACCAGCGCATTCTACTTGATCTGGCAATTCAAGCCCTTGCAGGACTTACACATCGTTTCAAACCCACCATCGAGGGCTTAAACCGTCCCATCGCCAACCTCTACGACTCCAGCGAGAATTTGAGCCGCCGAGACTGGAACTACCCGGCCACGGCTAATCAGCGCTCGAAGCGGCTTCGATCAGCCTAAAGCAAGCCAGAATTCCGTCCACCCGTGACCCGAGTCGTGTAGGGAAAGACCAGGCATGCCACGCCCGTCAAAACAGCAATACCCGCATGCCGCCAAACGAAAACCCTCCGAGAAACCTCAAGCCAAACCCTGTTTCTCGGACGCATTCCGTGTCTCGCAAAGGATGGCCCCGGCCTCTTGAACAACCCCGTTCCCTCTTTGCCCCAACACGGTACAACATCATGCCTCCGGAAGCTGTTGTGTGCACTATTGCGCCTTCTCTCTCTGTCAACGGCTGTCTCCTGACGCCCGCGGCCACCGGCCACCGACCACCGGTAATTTCCACTAGCTTCTGTGCATTCGGACAATTCAACCGCTCCGTTCGGGCCACCGGAAACAATTTTGTTTTTCCTTTTTTTCCCCGCCCGCCATCTGGCCTCGTGAGCAAGGCCCACCCTTCCGGTCCGGAAAGAAACGAAAGAGACACGAACAGCCTCATGTCTTCCGACGCCCTGGGTCTCGCCCGTCCTTACGTTGTCCATCTCATGTCATCGACTGGATAAATACGTTGAGCAAGTTTGGGCCGTCATAATCTAAAAGACCAGGGCCGGATCTAACTATGCACAACAGAGCTAACGTGCTCAACTCACGTAGCCTAAGTATTGCCTTTCTCTTTACTCTAGCGATGGAAGCAAGGCGTGCGATCTCCCGCGCCCATCTGATTAAATGACACTAAAAAAGAGACGACGATCATACCAGATCTTGCTCCCCATCACGGGACGGGGAAAAAAAAGTCCTCTTCTTAAAAACTAGGGGACACACAGGGACACACAGGGACACAAGAAAGTGAAATAAGACCAATACACTTCCCACCCCCTCGTGCCTGACGATCGCCGCGCAGATCTCACTGAACATCAGGTAATCTGGAATTGCTGGAACTCGGTTGCGGATCAACCCCCGTCGTTGCTACTTTATGTGTCAGGTGTTTTTTTGCTTCCGGAGACTGCGTAACAGCGTAGCAGAGGAAGGCGGTCTCTCAATCTCCTGTCCAGCGGGTGACATAGGAAAACGCCCGTTTTGTCTGAGGCGGGCGCCGCGCAGAAAAGCGGCTGTTCCTGTAGTCACTCGACCTGCCTACGACAGCTCCCGTTCATTAGATCCACCGAGAAGGTGAGCTGAGCTATCCTTCATGTCCCCTCCGCGATCTCTGTCACTTCGCGCTCCAATACTCGGAAGCTTTCACGTCAATTGTATACGATGAGATGGGACCTATCTTACCTGCCCATGCTCCCTCGTTCCTTCTTCTCCTTCCCCGGCTCCGTCTCTCCGGATCCATACGAACACCCAGCACCGGTCCATCTCCAGACCGGCCCCCCAGCATAATCAAACACGTCAACTTCCCAAACCGGCTCTCTTGTGAACCATCACAACTGAAACCCAGCCGCCCCTCTGTGGCCCACGAGTAAGAAGTCACCCTGACCGATGTGCAACGTTCCGCAAGGGCAGCCTTGCCATCCAGGGAAAAGATGTACAATATGGCGTGGGCTCTTCGGCAAAGCCATGAATTGCTTCACTCTTGTCGATCGTGATGCCGCATCGTACCTTATCCAGGCGACCCTTACCCACGAGGCAGATCACATTGCGCGTTTGCGGCGGCTAATTGCATGTTCCATTTTGCTAACTGATGCGCTATTCTCCACTATTTCATCCGCCGCCTTTCTCCCTTTCAATTGCTGCTTCTGTGCTAAATGACTCATCCAGGGATGAAGAAATACTTCAATTACTCTAGGCCGCACCATGTATCGTCTCAACCCTCACCCAAACTTTTCTACACCATGCCTCTCTCACCTCACAAAGTCACAGGGCGCGTGTTCGTCTGTCTGCCCAATGGCGTGTGATAACTTTAATGTCCTGTCATGAGTACCAGTTTC
Source organism: Colletotrichum agaves (assembly GCA_036785465.1). Taxonomy (NCBI): domain Eukaryota; kingdom Fungi; phylum Ascomycota; class Sordariomycetes; order Glomerellales; family Glomerellaceae; genus Colletotrichum; species Colletotrichum agaves. The sequence continues at coordinate 237,145 of JAXISO010000035.1, read as the reverse complement.
AATACACCAATTTACAGAGCGTAAGGGTTCAAAGACCGAATGGTCAAGCAACTGCAGTTAGTTAGCGCGTGATCCGACTTTCATCATGATGGAGAGGTCTACTTACGGTGGGCTCTTGGAAAGGTCAGTCTTGAGAATAACGGGGACCCTGGTCATCTCCGTGACGTCTTGGATGTACTCGCCGCCCTCCTCACGCAGCTTGAAGAGCTTAAGGTATTTCTCCTTGTTCGACAAACGCGTCTCCGGGGCCTCAGGCGCGGGCACCTTCGAGTCGGATCTAGTGCGTTGCAGAGGCTTGGCGTCAGACCGCGTCGGCGAGCCGGGAACACTTTGCGTGGGCCTCTCAGCCAACGAAGCACCGGCCATCGCCTCGGTAACATCCGAAGCATTATCATCGTCATCGTCGAAGAGGGCGTCCACGTCGTCCGTGGAGATGGTGCCGGTCTCCGTTTGCTTGCGAGCAGCCTCTTCTCTCTCCTTCTTGACTCGCTCGGCCTCTTGCGCTTGGCGAGCAGCAGCCATGGCGTTTGCGTTTCTGACAGAGGCGGCGGCCTTGGGACGCTCATCCTCAGGTACGTAGGCGGAGCTCGGCACGCCCTTCTCCCAGTAGAGCTCAAGCACTCTCTTCTCCTTCCTGAACTCAGCCTTCTTCAGAGGTAGCTGATCGCAATGCACGCGCTTCTCGAAGCCCCACTCGGGAATGAGAACATCGAATGCGGACTCGTACACGCAAATGACGATACCCTCTGTGATGAGATCGCCGTTGACCTCCTGTCTCTTCTTGTCCATGTTGCGGCAGGACTCGATGTGGATGCTCTGCTCTTGGGCGTTCTGAGCAGAGTCCTTCTTGGTATTGCAAGCCTCAATCGTCTTGACAAGGGGCTCAAAGTCTTCCGTGTACTCAATCTTTCCCTCAGACAATACAGCCTCGAGTTGGCGGTGAACAATGATGTCAGCATAGCGGCGGGTAGGACTTGTGAAGTGAGTGTAAAGCGGTAGGTTCAGAGCGAAGTGAGGCCACAATTGCTTGGCCGTCTTGCCGGCAATGAAGTACTTGGCGCGCTGCATGGACTTCAGAACAAGTGTCTCCATTCCCTTGCGGACGTCAGCGTCATCGACCTTGAAGAGGCTATTGTGAAGGCTACCGCTGCCAGAAGTCTCAACCTCGTAGCCGATCGCGTTCATGCGTTCAGCAAAGGTCTGCAGACGGCGAGCGTTGGGCGGACCTTGGCGGCGCAGAAGAGCCTTCTCAGGCAGTGCCTCGGCCAGGCGCTGGGCGACATAGGTGTTGGCCTTGTGCATAAGCTCCTCAACGAGCTCAGTGCCAGGGGTGGAGTCAAAGATGTTGTGCTTGATGGGGATGTTCTCGTCATCAAGCTGCTGCATGAGTCTGAGGGGGGCAATGGGCTCCCCACCAGCACCAAGACGAGCCTCGGTGAACTTTTGCGCGACAGCCTGTATATTGTTAGCAACATCATCACAAGTCGTGGCTCCGGCGATCCTTACGTTGAGAATTTGAATGTCCTTGAGCTGGATAGACTCATGCTTCCAATCGTCCTGGCCGTTCAGAGCCGCGTCGATCTCGTCGACAGTAATCTTCGCAGTGCTCTGGATAATACTCTTGCCTACCCAAGCGTCGCCCTCAGCCACGGCACCGTTGTGGGGGTTGACGCGGAAGAGGACACTAACAGCGAGGCGCTCCTCGCCAGGGGTTAGAGAGCAAACCTCGCCAAAGATCTTGGGAGGCAGCAGAGCGCAGGTACGGTTGACAAGGTGAACGGCAGTGCCACGCTTCTTGGCCTCCCGGTCAACGAGCGAATTGGGCTTGACGAAGTGAGTGACGTCGGGAATGTGAATACCAATGTCAATCTTGCCGTCAGGCTGAGTCTTGATGTGAATAGCGTTTGCAAGCTCGGGCGAGCCGTCGAGGTCGAGCGTAACAACCTTCTCATCACGGAAATCGCGGCGGGCAGACAGAGCTGTCTCATCCTCCTTAGCGAGAGACCAATCCTGCAGACCAACACTGCGCAGAACGGCCTCAGAAAATTCATCCGAGGAGAAGTTATTGTCGCGAAGCAGGGCGTCGGTTTCCACCTTAAGGTCGCCCATACGACCAAGCTGCTCCACAAGCGTACCGAAAGGATGCAAAGAGGTAATCGGCCAGCGCTTTATGCAGGCCACGAAAATGCGATCCGCGTAATCCTGGTGCTTTTCGACGAAATCACGAGGAGCCTGCTCGGTGGGAATGGCAATGAGCGGCACACGCTTGTCGGTAGGCTTGAACCAGACGATCTTGGGCTTCTCCTGGGAACGGTTGTCCTGGTGGCGATTGTTGTTACCATCTCTGGCAGCTCTCTCCGCCTCCTGCTTCTCCTTGGTAGCCTGGCTACTGGGTCGGAGCAGACCGAGGGTACCGGAGAACATCTGGCCAGCAACGCGCTCAATAACAGCCACAACGTGTCCAGCGTAGAGGGGCTTGGCCTCATCGTTGATTTCCTCCTCTTCAACGAGAAGCAGGCTCTGGCCTTCGACTTCCACGTCGTCGTTCTTCTTCTGGGTAGGACGCTGACGCAGACTGCCACGGCGGCGGATGCTACCCTCCTGCTGCGTGTTGTCGTCATTGTTGTTAGACGACTGGTTCTGTCCGTTGGTCGATCCAGACCGGGTATCAGTGATGTCCTTGCGCTTCTTCTTCTCTTCCTTCTCGCGCTTCTGCGACCAAACTTCGTCGACGTCGAGCAATTCGACGGCGACAAGGTCACCCTCGAGGGCACGGTTGCGATCCTTGCTACCGCAAATAAAGATATCAGCATCGAGCAGACCGTCCTGGGTAGAGACGTAGGCGTCGCTACGGTTCTTCTTGTTGACACGGAGAACACCAGAGACGAGCTGGCCATCACCAAGAAGAGCAGGGAGAGTAGCCTGCGGGAGGTAAGGAGTGAAGAGGGTCTTTCTCTGCTGCTGCTGTTGCTGGTTTCCACCGAGCTGACCGCCATGCTGACCACCCTGAAGACCAACGAATTGCTGGCCGTTCATCTGAGCCTGCAGGGCCTGGAGCTGCTGCATTTGCATAGGGTTGAGCTGCTGACCAGGGTACATTTGCATAGGAAGCATCTGGCCGGGCATCTGCATGAGCTGAGGCTGACCGGGGTACTGGAACGCGCCGATGCCAGAAATAGATTGGTTGATAGAGCCACGAGAACGGTGGCCAGGCTGGAAACCACCCTGGTCCTGACCCTGGTTGCCGCCTTGATTGCGCCAGTTGCCGTCGAAGTTGCGAGAGCCAGTTCTCGCATGGCCGGAGCTGCCACGACGTCCGAAGTCATTCTGATTGTCATTGGAGAAGCCACCGCGGCCAGCGCCGCCACCTCCACGACCGTTCACGGCCATGCTTTGACTGCGACCGTGTCCTCCACGTCCACGACCGGCGCTGGTACCCTGGGCAATCGGAGCCTCGGGTTGCGTCGGAGCGGGGGCGGGGGCGGAGGCACCACCGTCGGCCGCGTCGCCAGGAGCCGGCGAAGCAGGGAATTGGAAACCTGACGTTGTGCGCTTCTGCTGGGCAATTTCCGCCGCCTTCTTCGCATCGGCAAGGGCGAGAGAATGGCGTCTCTGATGGCCACCTCCGGCACCACCACCGCCTCGGCCTCCGCGCCCACCGGCATTTTCTCTGCCAGCGGGGGGAACGGCGGCGGCATCGTTGTTAAAGGCCGAACCGGAAGCACCCGAGGAGGGAGCGGGAGGAGGACCCATTCCCATGTTGGGCAGTGCCGACTGATTACGGCGATGTGACATGGGCTGTGTGGGAGGTCCGCCCAGGTTGACATTCTGCTGTGGAAGCTGTTGTGGGAACTGGAAGCCTCCCTGCGGCGCCATGCCCGGCTGCAGGTTGAAAGCACCACCTGGGCCAAGCTGTTGCGTGGGGGGCATCATTCCCATATTCATGTATTGTTGCTGGGTAGCTTGGATCTGTTGCTGTTGTTGCTGCAACAGCTCGATCTGCTGCTGGATAGCTAGCTGTTCCACTGTAGAGAAGACACATTGTCAGCGTCGTGATAGGTATAGAGCAGGTGGCGAATTGGCAGCGGTAAAAGGACCAGAGCTCGCAGACGGAAGAGCAGGATACGGGATGGGATATGGAGTTGAACTTACTGCCCGGATTGGCAAACATGCTCATCAACGGAGTCAGCTCGGAGGGGCTTCTCCTGTGCGCGATGTGAAGCCGACGGCCGGTAGGGCCTGGGACGCCACCAGCAGGCTGCTGCTGCTGAGGCTGCTGTTGCTGCTGCTGCTCCATGATGAGCAGTCAGTCAGATGAAAGATTGATGTCGCTTATTGTGGTGCACGTCGAGTGCGTATCGGATTTTGATGGAGGGACGGATGGGCAGGAAGGCCGGCGTCGGATTGTCGGTCGTTTGGTCGTTGGCGTCGATGCTCAGCGAGCTGTGTGGGATGATTTGGCACGTATTGACGTATGTATTTGCGGACTAAAGACAGTGGAGAACTGGGATGGATGTGGTTTTGGTTTTTGGTCTTGTGTCCAGCGGACGTAGACGTAGTGTGTAGCGATTCAAGGAGGGTAAGTTGATTGTCTGATTGAATAGAGAGGGATTGGATTGTATTGGGATGGGATGGGATGGTTTGAGGGGAGGAGGAGGGTGATTGTCGGGGAGACGAGCGAGGATGAAAGGGAAAGGAGCTCGCAAGGAGTGTGCGAAGTGATGGTTGAGGTGGGAAAAACGGGTGAGGCAGATAGAAGACGAGGCAGGATGGGAATGTCCTCTCTCTCTGGGAGCGACTGACGGGGGGTTTGTTGCGAAAGGCGAGTCGGGTCGGGGGTGTGGAGTGGGGAGAAGCAGGAAGCGCCCCCAGGCGAAGTGAGGTAAGGCACCTGCCTGCCCAGTCTTGCGTACTGAGGAAGAGTGGACACCGACCACGGCGGGCACAGCACAACCTACCTTACCGTCCTGAGTACGGATACAGTAGACGAACCGGTACCTCTACAACCACGGTGAATAAAGAGGTAAGCTTGGATTTTTGTCTCTTCTATGTGGTGCTTTTAGGTTGATTGACTGTTGTCTAGACCTCTAAGGTAGACCATTGTCAGGCCAAGTAAGTTATGGTTTGGCAATGCAAGAAAGGGTACTTGAGATCCCTTGGCTGAGGTACCTAGGTAGTAAGATAGGTAGGTACTTCCAGCTACCTCGACTTATGTAAGGTGCGGTGCCTTACCTCAGGCAGGAGACCGCCGAGCTGGTTTTGGCAGCTGTGATGTTGCCGCATGCCGACCTCAGGTTTCCGACACTTCAAACACACGACACTCAGCACCCAGGAACCGGCATGCTTGAGGTACCTTAGCTATTAAACAACTACCTACCTTAAGGTACCTTACCTACCTCAGGAGCAAGGTCGAAAGACTTGAACATTAAGGCAAACGCTCACGTACCTTGCCTGGCTTGGGTCGCTTTGACGACTTGAGGTCAGGACTCAGGAGTCAGTCAAGCCCACGACTCCAGTCTCCAGTCTCCCGTCAAGGTCGAGTCTAGTTCGAGTTCGACGGGGAGAGTCCACGCCGTAGCCCGCTCGCCGCGCGCCGCACGCCAAAGGACCACCCTGACCAGGTCAGGGCTCCCGGGTCGAGGTAGGTATTACCTCGGATACTTTGGTAGATCAGTCCCTTGCCGTAGTGTGTCGCCCTAAGGTCTTGCTACAGCAGCTCCTTGAGCCTCCCACACACCGCATGTGCCTCCATTGGTAAGGTATGCCATATCTCTGGCACAAGCCGAGGGCGGTCGCAGGACATACCACAAGTCCCGCCATGTACTCCCCTACTTATTACCTTAGGTAGGTACCTTTCCTCTAAAGAAAAACCAGCGCCATCGGCGGCTGCGACCTGTGAGAGATACCAAAACCTTGGCATCCCGTTTTCCTTGGATACTTGCTGCAGACAGATACGGGGGAAGATGTCAGATGCAGGGCACACGACGAAGCCAGGGGGGAGGTATGGGGAGGACAGATACCTTCTACGTGCAGCGTGTTTCCAAGATGGATACGCACCGGAGACGACCTCGGAAAGGCCCAAGGTCCTGAGGTCTCGACAATACCTTCAAGACCAGACGGAACGCTAATCCCGGGACAGCTCAGCTCTGGGACAAATATGTATCCGTAATGGCAGACCTATGGGCTTCATTCAACCCCAGCTCTGCTGTGGAGTCTTCCTACGTACCTCCCGGACTGCCGAGCTCCTCAATGGCATCTCCTCCAGTCTCTGTTCGCTTTTGTCATCGCCAGTGCTAAAAGCAGCGAAAGGTAAACGCAAGACAGAGCATCATCATACTTCATCAGTCTGCATCTCATTTGGAAATTGGACCGACCCCAAGTCCCGGCAATAGTCCAATTTTACCAGTCATGGCTTGTCTTACTTCTCTGCTGCCCGCGTAGACTTACTGAAGTTCCTATAGCTGGATTTCTGTGGGCAGAGTCTGGCAGCTAAACCTTCAGGCTTCAGGCTTCAACATTTCGCCGACCAACTAGCGGGGGAGCTGTACCAGAAACTCTTCCAGTTCAGCGCCGCTATTGGCTTCAATAGCTCGCCTTCGCCCCACAAGCACTGCAACTATGGCAGTGTACCTATGAAGTAGCATCCTTCTTGCCCCCTCCCCCTCTCTCACACACACTTTTGAACGATTTGTAGGTATTTTATTATTTGGCTGTAACAGCTGCAAGCCTGCGAAGTAGCACCAAAGAGCCGCGAGCTCAGGGTCACAGTGTGGCAGGGGTCTTCGACTCCAGCACCCCTAGTCGCCGCGAACGGTAACATTTTCCCACCTGCGGACACCATCAAAGCGCGCCTGATACATCGTATTGTTTTTCGATGCTCCACACCAGCACGTCGCCCATCTTGAACAGGAAAAGGAACTCGACAATTCCAGTCTGGTCCTTGTCCAATTGACGAGACACCACCACCACCACCACAACCGCAAAGCGGCAGTCCCTCCTCCCCCAGGCCCAGAAAAAAAAAAAAAAAGGCCAGCCTCGTCTGGACTCCCAAAGATCACCCGAGAAAGAGAGCAGCCTTGTCTCCCCTGACCGGCTACCGCGGACGTCACTATTCTCTTATCTTCCCCGTGGCTTTGGTTGCCGGTGCGATTTTGCATCCCACGCATATCGAACCCACCGCCCGATGCGTTAGGCCCGGCCACGTCCAGCAACGACTGGAAACAACCCGCGTCATTCAACCATGGCGCACTCCTCTCCCTCGCGGAGGAGCCACAGCAAGGACTACATCAAGCAGAGTCCTGAACGTGGTTTCACTGCAGATTTTCTCTCCGAAAATCGCAACTCCGAACTGAGCCATCGCGATGCGCTCGCCGCCGCCCAGCTCGAACACGAGCGCGTGCGCCTCGCCGCCTTGAGGGTCTACGAAGTCCACCAACTGCAGGAAGAGAAGCAGAGATTAGAAGCCGAACAGCGAAGAATAGCACAGCTTCAAAGGGAAGAAGAGGAGCGACTGAAGGCCGAGGCCGCCGTTCGCGCCGAGCAACAGAGGCTCAGAGAGCTCAAGGCGAAGCAGATACCTCAGCTTCCTCCGGAGCCCGAACCGGAACCGCCCAAATCTGCCCCAGTGCCGCCGAAGAAGCAAGAGCAACAAGCCAATGGCGCAACTGCACAGGAAGTCAAGGCCGAGGTTCCAGGCCGGGCCGCTCAGAGGCTACAACCAACTCCTGTGGCGAACGCCCCAACGCCGGCGGCTCAACCCGCGAAGGCTCCTTTAGCACCACCATCACAACCGGCCGCAGCGGCGACTGCTCCGGCTGCTCAGGCCAATGGCTTTCTTACAAAACCTGCAGACCCCGCGCCACCCAAGACGGCTGTTCAACCCGTCGCAACCACGGCCGCAAGTACTCCAGCCATTGACCGATATGTCGAAATACACCAAGCCTTGAAGAAGTTGAGGAAAGACGTCGAGGCCCTTTCGAAACAGCCAGGGTCTCCGTTGAAGGGCAAGCTCGGTGACATGCGCAGACAGATCAGAAAGTCGATTGGGCAGCTGACTGCTGGCAAAGGGGCAAACGTTCAACCTGTAAGGAATCTCGTGGCCCTCATCCCTGCCAAGACACTGACATCATTCAGATGAACACAATCAACACTACCTTGCGCGAATCACTCGACGGAAGGATACAGTCGCCTCTGGTGGACGTCAAGATATACGTCCAACATAACAGGGAACCTGTCGAGGGAGCTGTGCATAACGACGCGCAAATGCCGGCCCTCTTTATCTACCTGCTTAACATACTCTCCAAGGCAATCATAGGGCAATTCGCCAACGAGGGCGGAGCGAACCCGAAATCCGCCGAGCCAGTCGGCATCGTCACCGCCCAGATCTTCTCCAACAAGGACTATCACTGGCGCGGCGCCTCCCTAATCGACGTCCTGATCGCCAAGTTCCGCGTGGCATGCCCAGTCTTGTTCGGTTCTAGGGGAAACGACAAGACCCAGGGCGGTCGACAGGCCATCGGCTGGAAGAAGGAGGACGGCAACTGGATCCCCGAGCAGGCGCACAACGACAGGATGACAGGTCTCGGCGCCGGGTTCGCGGCTATTGCCCTGCGTGACTTCAGCAAGGCGTCCAAGACCAACCCGTACCCGCCGACGAACTACTGGAAGGCCATGGCCCAGATTGTCAACTCGCCGCCGCAGCTCATCTCCAACACGCAGTACATTGTGCTGAAGTCCATGATCGACGGCCACCAGCAGCGTTTCATCAACTTCTACGGCAACGCCGCCATTGCGGCCTTGCGCATGGCCCTTGTAGAATTCCCTAAAAAGGCCCCTGCCGGGGCTGCAGCCGCGCAAGGTCTTCAAGTTCTTGCGGATGTGATGAGGAGAGATTCGGGTTTAGACCTGTCATTGAAAGAAACCCTGGGATAAACGGAGAGACTATATTTGTATACACCAAATAAATCGAGGATGACCGGGTTCTGATACCAGGGAAAGGGGGGCATGTACTCTGGCGTTTCTGGAAGATTCAACTACACACACAAGACGGCGAAGAGCTGATTTCAAAGGGCGAGAGGCCTAAGTCGGGTTCGAATCAAGCATGGCCGGTGCATCAGGAAGTAAGATAATTTAGAATTGCACATCGTCTATTGGATGGGACGATCTATTAAATCCTGAATGAGGTCCCCCTCCCTTCTCCCAGCAGTTAATGGCTACGAAGCAGATGACAAAATCGCTCCCATGTGAACTCCCAAACCCCCGACATGTAAATGTGGTAATCCTCCCTTTTTTTTCACAAAGCTCAACCCCGAGCATCCATTGCGTTACAATATCAACAATAAAACAAGCAGCAGGATGAGCACGAAAATGAGCACCGCAATACAGCAGCTGCTCAACCTATCCTCGTTCCTTCGCATCACATACTGCAACTTCTGCACGCCGGTCTGCAACCTCCCACCGACCCGATCGGCCACGCTATCCACGACCTCGAGCATCTCGCGCTGCTCCTCCAGCTCACGGCCCATGTCGTCCGCCTGCCGTCTCAAATTACCCACCGTCTGGAACACGCCGTCGAGGTGCGAGTCCTGCTCCCGCATCATCTCGAGCTGCTGTTGCTGCTCGAACTCAGCGTACCCGTCCCCGCCCTCGCCGTCCTGGATCGCGAAGGAGTTCGGGTCCGGCAGGTCCGAGCGCTTGGAGGCCGCCGCCGCCGTCGCATCGCCGAGCTTCTTGGCCAGCTCGTCGCGCATGTCCTCCACCTCCCCGCCGACTTCCTGCACCAGCCTCTTGCGGCGCGAAACCTCGGACGCGGAGAGCCCGAACGAGGCCGGGTCCGACTCGACGGCCTTGACGGACTCGACGAGATCGGCGAGGTCTTCGGCCAGCGCCTCGAGGGCGGATTCGAGATCGGAGCGGGCCGAGGCGAGTTCGGGCGACGTCGGGGACGTGGAGAGGGAGCGGATGCGGAGGTAGGATGTGAATAGGGGCCGGGTCGATTCCAGCTGGGAGAGGACATCTCTGTTGGCGAGGGAAACCAATAATGTTAGTTTGTTCGATCACATCGCGCGCTGGTTCTGCGATGAACGTGGTGTCGCTTACTGCTGGACCTGGAGGAAGGGATCCTCCTCGTTGGCGGAGGACATCATCCTGGCGACAACGGTGTTGAAAGGCGAATCCGTGGACGCATTGGTCGGTGTTGTTCGATGTTTTATTTGAACAGCAGATGCGCCAGGTAGCTGTGAAAGTCGTGGTATTGTCCTATCGATGGGGGCCGAATCGGTGTGTAGTCGGAATCATTCGGGGTTTAAGCTGTAAGGTAGCCAATCTACCGTTTAGGTAAACGCGGCTGGGATGACGTTTGTGCGTGTCTGTCCTACATGCCGCGACCAGCGAGCTTCCCGTCCCGTCTAGCCCCCTTGGGTGTCCACCCGGTGGCAGGTACTTGGAAGTACTTCCGGGGTCGTGCAGTGACGGACCGCGCTCGGCAAATCTCCGGCTCATCGTTCACCGAAGACAGCCCAGCTCGAGGGGTAACCCACCCCTCCTTGACCGAGAAAAATTTCCCCATACAGAGGGGTTAATTTTCTGTAAGTGGGATGGACTCACAACGTCCCTGAATCCACACTCGCTCACTCACCCTGTAGTCACTCACTGAACCCACGCCTCATACCTCGAGGCATAGTGTTGGGAGAGGAGGCGTTTTCACACAAAGCCAATCTAGAGACTCAATTACTTCTTTCCATCCCCCCCCCCCCAAAAAAAAAAACCCCCCAAAGGTCATCACCACCATGATCCCAGAGAAGCCCCTCCCCTACTCCGACGAGTTCTCCTCGCCAGAGGCCTACGTCTCCGCCCTCCTCGACTTCGTCACAAAGACAGATATCTTCCAGATCCTTTGCGGCGGTGTCCACGTCCTCGACTTCTTCACAAATACCCCGGGCCTCTTCCACCAAATCCTTCCTCAAGAATGGCAGCCCTTCCTCCTCTCCTACGACACCATGCGCCTCCTCGACCTGCTCATGAGGGAAGACCTGGACGACCTCCCCGCGACAATGGACCCGGCGCCGCCAGAGAGCTTCCTGGACTACGTCCGCGCCATTCGCCGCCTCTCCCTCTCCAGGACCTTCGAGCCGGCCTCCTCGTCAGAGTCCGCCAAGACCCCGCCGCCAAAACTCTCCCGCTCCGTCGCCGTGGGCATGAAGCCCAAAAAGGTTCACGAGGTGGCCCACTTCGCGCGGTATGTCGACACCCTCGCGGGCGCCATCTCGGAGCGCTGGGGCAAGGACACGACGCACTTTGTCGACTTCGGCAGCGGCCAGAACTACCTCGGCCGCACCCTTGCCCTGCCGCCCTACAACCGCCACGTCGTCGCCGTCGAGGGCCGCGAGCACAACATCGACGGCGCGCGGGGCCTTGACGTGCTTTCCGGGCTCGCGAGCAAGGAGGTTGTCATGCGCAACAAGAAGCTGTGGGCCCAGATGCAGGCCGACAAATTCGGCACGGACAACGCCAAGAGGGTCGTCAAGCCGTCCGGGGACGCCGCCGCCGAGGACTTTGACTTCAGGCCCATCAAGGAGCTCGCGCCGCAGTACAACCGCGCCATCGGCAAGGGGTCCGTCTCGTACGTCGTCGGCAGGCTGGAGAGCGGCGACCTCACCGAGGTCATCGGCCGCATCGAGAAGGAGGTGCTCCCCGAGGAGGAGGGCAGGGACCTCAGGATGATGGCCGTGTCGATCCACTCGTGCGGCAACCTCTCGCACTACGGCATCCGCTCGCTCATCATGAACCCGGCGATCCACTCCGTCGCCATCGTCGGGTGTTGTTACAACCTCCTGACGGAGAAGCTGGGACCGCCGACGTACAAGTACACGTACGCCCGCCCGAGCCTGCAGGCCCTCAATGGCAGGATGGTTAAGGAGTCGTCGCGCTTCGACCCGGAGGGCTTCCCGCTGAGCGAGAAGCTGTCGACGCACGAGGGCGGGATCAGGATGAACATCACGGCGAGGATGATGGCGTGCCAGGCGCCGCAGAACTGGACGCAGTCCGAGAGTGATGACTTCTTCACCCGCCACCTCTACCGCGCCATCTTGCAAAAAATCTTCCTCGACAAGGGCGTCATATCCAAAGTCTACCACCGCGACGGCGCCGCAGAAGAAGTAGCCCCCAAAGAGACGCCGTTCAACATGAGCACGAACCCGGTCATTATCGGCTCCCTGCGCAAGGCCTGCTACCGGTCTCTGGGAGACTACATCCGCGGGGCCGTGACGAAGCTCACGACGAATCGCGAGTACGGGCAGTACAGCGCCATCATCAGGGAGAAGATGTCCGACATGCCCGAGGACGAGATCAGGCGCTACGAGGATGAGTACATCTCCCGCAAGAAGGAGGTCGCCGCCGTGTGGAGCCTGATGGCCTTCAGCGCATGTGTCGTTGAGTCGCTCATCGTCACGGACCGCTGGCTGTTCCTGAAGGAGCACGCCGACGTGGTCCGGGACGCCTGGGTCGAGACGGTGTTCGACTACGGGCTGAGCCCGAGGAACATGGTCGTTGTGGGCATCAAGAAGTGAGACTGGGGTTTTGTGTTACCACTCTTGGGATCCCAATGGCTTCACGGACGGGTGTTTCCCTATCGGCTACATGACACACCTGCTTTCTGAGCGGGAAAAATTTTCTTCGACGGTGCGGAAATCTCGCAGATGGCAAGGGCCGAACTTGTTTGGCATACCAGAATCGCTTTATGACATCTCACACGTTCCACTCGCGGCGTTGTCACATCCGAGATATACGACCCATTCACTGACTTGAATGTCCGCCTCGGCTTTTGCTGCAGCGAGACAAATGGTTGATTTCAGCACCTGACTCTTCTCCAGGTGCCGTGGCATATTCCCAGGTTGTAACGGAGCACTACATGTCAGCAAAATCCAGTTGAACATCTCTAAATGCCAAGGCAAAACAGCAGCCTTAAGAGAATGACAGCAACAACGTCAGTGATCAATTACAACACACAGCATCACGCCGCTGGAAGGATTTGTAACAATGGAGATCCAAGGATGTCAAAACAAGTTTTGCCTTCAGGGGACATTGAAGCCGACAATATCGAGAAAGCCAGAGGGCGAAAAGTCAGCCGGGGATGCAGTGTCATGAGTAGCCGTCACGGTCGGGTCCCGCTCGTCGCCGAGAGAATTCGGCGAGCCCGGTGAAGGGTTCGGTTCAGTTATCGCCCATGCGCAACGACGTCGTCGCCGTCGTGGTAGTCGCTTGCCGGCGCCCTGGGATTCGGGCGGTGGTGGGGAGAAGGGTGTTGTGAGTCGATCACTGCGGCTACTGCGGCAAACGGACAAACCGCAGGTTCTATTCCGCACTTTATGCTGATGTCATGCATGAACTTGCATTGGAGGGAAGCACGAAGGAATTTGTTGACAGGTTTTCCGTCTGTCTCTGAGGGTCACTGTCATCTTGAAGAACTGGAATGATACGTGAAGCCCCCCACCGTTCTGGTGTTCAGATGCAGGGCACGATCCATCGGCGACGTACACGCAAACAATTAACCTTAGTGGGCGAGAAGCGCCCGTGCAAAATTTCGTCTACTAGCTTCAAAGGCTTGTATAAAGTATAAAGTAAAGGCATCTACTAGATGGCGACAGTCACAGCTTGAGATAACGCCAGAGCATCTAGTTCCCTATCTGTGGATCTCGAAACGGGTACGATCTGATCCGCAGATAGTCAAGCACTGACGGACGAATGAGACGACCGGAGGTATTCGGAAGACGCGATCTAGAGACGTAAAATCGTTGATTTAAGATGGGTCAGTCACTAAGACACAGTCGAACCGAGGGAAGGAAAGAAAAAACCCTCGTCGTGAAAATTCAAGGGTTCGGCGATGCTCCGGCCTCATGATGGATCGCGGCACGTCGTCAGTGAGACCTGTACCCAGCCAGGTGGAGGAGACCCTCATGTTGGTGTGAGCTCGCAGTTGAGCATCCCACACTGCCGATGCGGACAGTGTGCCAGGTGCGGCGAACAAGCAGAAGAGCTTGACATATCAAGCTCATTGTAGCACCAAATACGTTGCTTCGCGCATCATTTGACAGGGTGAATCGCCCCCAATCAGTACGTATCATTTCCTGAATGGTGCGCGATGCTGTCATAAGGGTGTGTGGTGACGATGCATTGGCCTGCCGAAATACTTGCATACAGGTAAGACGACCGAATTTTTGGCACAGCTCGCAGAGACTGTGAACTCCCGTTGGATGTCGGGTGTCACAAGGCAAACCTCGGAGTCGTGGGTCAGCGCCATCAACCCAGGCTTGTTCACGAGTCAGGCATCCGATCCCAGTAAGCGCAACCACGTCCGACGACCTCATCTGTGAGTTGCGTTTGAGTGGACGACAGCGGCAAAAGATGGGGGTGTACCATCATGACACGCTTAGAAGCGGCCATTGAAGGGCACTTCGGACGTAGGTAGGGTTGCAGTAGAGGGGATCGGATCCCAGGATCCTCCAGCTCAGTACGGGGTTGTTATCCGTAGATGGAGAGTTGGCAATGACAAGAGTGGGATGGCGCAGAGTCGAGGAGAGCGGGATCCCCTGTCGTGGCCGAAGGTTGCACGCTCTCTGGGGCCTATGGCGCCAACAACCTGTCCAGGTGGTATTTTCCGTCTCGAGCGGTTGTCGACTTGGACACGACAGTTGGCTGCTATATCAGGAGTAGCGTTAGCTGTTGGCAGGGGCACAGGTGAGTCCACTGGAGAACCCATGTTCAACTCAAGCGCTCTCGCGTGTCACGATTTGACGAGACGCAACGAACCAGTCAGATGGCACATGCCTTGAGAAGATGGGAAAGGGTTCGTTCGGGCAAGGTTCGGGAACCGTTGCGATCGGCGGGCCCGGTTCTTTTGGGGAAGCCATAGCAACAAAAGGGGGATTGGAGGCGACTAATGCATTTCTCATTTTCCCCAAACCGCCATGAGCATGGCTGAATCTCTGGCCTGACGCAATGGCGTTCGGAGACGGGCGTTCGGAGACTGGAAGTTGAGATGGCAGGCAGGTGTTGAATTCGGCGCTCTAGGAGCGCCGAAGAGAGGGGTCCTACCTTACCTTAGTGCGGGGGTGAACTCGCTTTGCTCCAGCAGGTACAGTACGTATCGATGTCTGGACGATGTCATCGTCAACTGAGCATTGTTGTTAATGTCGTATGGAACAACCTGCTCAGGATCCCCGATGTGCCGATTGAGGAGTTTGTTGGTGATGGGTCATGGCGGTTACCGTTATCGCGAGTCGTCTGTTGAGGTAATTCGATGCGATGCCGAGGCCAGCCGCCTCCGGGATCAGGCAATGCCAGCAACGCCCGCTGGCACTCTGGTTCCCGTGTTGTTGTTGGTGGTTATGATGATGATGATGATAGTGATGACAGTGATAATGAAAGATGAGAGGTGAGAGATGATGGCGGCGTAGGAGGAGACTGAGGTGAATGAGGTGAAGGTACTCCTCCTAATTACCTTACCTAGGTACGTTACCCAGCTTACATCATAGCTCAGGGAAAGGTCAAGCTTCAGGTGAGAAAGAAGGTGAGTATTTCGTCGAATGCTCACCCGATACAGGTGGCTTTGTCTATCATCACCTTAGTCGATGCTTCAGTGGCGTTACTCAGGTACTCAGGTAAGGTAGTCAAGACTCAATCTACTGCAAGCCGGGAGAGACCACAGAAACCCGCAACCCCCACGTTCCCGACCCCACTAGTCTACTGCGCGCCGCCCGAAACGGCTTTTCAATTGAACCTTCTCTACCTCAAGGCAGTGTGTGCCTGTACCCAGAAACCTGAATGGACCGGAAGGCCATTCGGGGGGCCTTCTTGGCTCTGAGATGAGCTTGTTGATGCCTCCCTTGACCAGGTCAGAAGGAAGTCAGTCGGCCACGGTCAAGGCGTCAGGGTGACGGAATTTCGTTAGTATGCGCCTCATCAGTCTTAGCATTCGTCGGCGGGAAATCGCGCCTTTCTGCTTTTAGTTTGCGAGATGAAGGTGCGTGATCGAGGCACACGTCGGCGTCACTTTCTTGGTCGTTCAGTGGAGAAGAGAGAAAGAGAGAGAGAGACTGAGAGCGGCTCAACTGCTATTCACTCCACTGCCCAGGTACACGGGATCGGTTGAACTTGAAGGCGCGAACCTGACTCAGACGACCGCTGGAGCTGCCGTCTCTTACTTCAGCACATCCTCACGACCGAGCAGAGACATCAATTCGGAAATCTCCGGCCAAGGCCAATGGGGGCCTTATTAGGTCCAGAACACGCTTGCCGCAACCAGATAACGTCGTGAAACCATCGGTGATGGAACCCCCAAACCCCCCTCCCATCGTACACATTCAAGGCTCGCCCTCACCTCCCTCGCTCTCGTGTAGGGAAATGCGTGTGCGCCGCGCTGCCGAGACACACACCATCAAAGATGCAATCAATGGTCGAACGCCTCCCCTGCTCAACCCCGCCATATCCCATATCATGCTGCCCAGGCATCCCACCCTCCTGTAGCGAGGAGTGAGGAGCCTGCGTGCCCGCTTTTGACTGGGGACGTGTTAGTGAGGGTGAGGACAATGAGGTAGAGAGTGCCTGCGTGACCAGCAGCAGCATGGAAAATGACAATGATGGCATGTCCGTATTCGCAAAGTTAGTATGGTGGTAGGCAATCGTAACAATCGTCATCATATGTTTACCAACTCGGCCAACTGCATCTTGACCAAGGTGGCCCTGCGTGATGCATTCGGACGGAACAAGGCAGCATCCCACCTCGCTTTGGCCCCGGATCTGCAAATGAATGAGAAGAAAAAAAAGCCAAAAAAGAAAAAGAAAAAGGTCCAACTCGGCGTAAATCTGCAGTGAACCACTCGAGCGGAGTTGAGGGGCCTACGGTACCTTACCCGCACTTGGTGGCTTGGTGCCCCCCAACCAACAACTACCTTAGGTAGGTACTGAGGATAAGGTACCTCAGGTTACCTGATGCTTGTTCAACTCGAAGACCTTATCTGCAACCCAACAGGCAAACCCACGTTTTACCTCGTCAGTGGTGTTTTTTACCCACCCCTCTTCACTGTCTGCGTCTGGCGCTTGAACGCCTCTCGTTTCTGTCTGGTTGTCTCCCCCCATTTTATTTTGTTTTTCGTTCTTTTCGCCGGCCCCGGCATGTGGCCACACGGTTCGTGCTTTATTAGGTACCTAGCGTCCTATTATCGATGGCCGCCGCACGCTGCACCTTTACCTCGAAAGCTGCCTTGCTTTGCCTTGGCTTGCCTTGCCTTGCATTGCCTCGAGGTGCCTACCTTAGCTCAACTTCAGGGTCCGTTATGAACCTAATTCCTCTTTTCCCCTTCCCTCCTTCATAACCTTTCCCATCCCTTCCGCTTGTTCCTCTGTCACTTCGTTTCCTTTTTCCCAACTATTTCCTCCGATATTTCATGCCACCGATTTGTGTATATGGGTCCCCAAAGACTCGAAGAACTTATGCGAGAGGAGATAACACAAGAGACGACAGTTCCCTTGTCAGAAACAACGACTACCAAAAAACTTAGCTCTGAGACTTTTGAATCTTCTAAAAAGCACCAGCCAGCCTTATGAAAGCCTGATCTGGACCCGGCAGATAGGCTCTTCCTCCGATATCCTTCGCGCAACCGCCGACGTCTGTGCCCTACAGCATATCCAAATCGGCCTTTTTCCCCCTCTCCACCCATTCTCCTTACCAATTCCACAACATCAGGAAAAAGGGGAGGTCCATAGAAAGGGAACTTAGATTCGTGCTTCTTGGTCTTAACGCCAGAAGTTTGCTGCGCGCAGGCGTCACCATGAACGCCCAAGTCTCGTTCCTCGTAAGTCGACCCTCACGCAGCCCCATGTCACTTTCATCTCTGGTTAGGTAGAGTCACCAAAGGGGGAAAATGCGGGACTGACTCTTGCACCTTCATGTCACCCCCACTGCAACGCTACATTACCTTGCCGACGACGAAATGTACCGTCCCCGGAGGGAGCCAACTCTCGACTAACACCAAATGCGCTCGCGCTATCTAGGACGGCACCTACACCCTGATCCACATTCCACTCGATCTCTACTCGATCTTGCTGCAGCCCATCCTCCGCGTACTTCTCCCCCAGACCCAGACCCTCAAGGCGTCCAACGGAGAACCCGAGCATGAGCTAGAAGGTCTCAACTCGGAGAGCCAACATGGCTTTCTTAACATCAGCGTCACTCCCATGGAGTGCTCCATCGTTTGCCATAGCTCTTGGGCCAAAAACGTCTTCGAGCCCGCCATAAAAGACCTCCCAAAGGAACTCGCCAAGTCCGTCTCGATATCCAAGGACACCTACCTCATCCTCTCCGTCATCAGCGCCGGCATGGATGCCGCAGGTCGTGTCATGGAGCTGACTTCGCCTCTGGCTCTTGCCCGCATCCCCATCTTCTTCATCACCACCTACTACTCCGATTTTATCCTGGTGCCCAGCAAGGACAGACTGACCGTCGTCAAGGCCCTCTTGGCGCACGGCTTCGAGCTCGCCGATAACCAATCCAACTTCGTCAGCCCTGCCGCTTCCGTCCATTCCCGCGGCGGAAGCCAGAACAATGGTCCCCCACGAACCCCGCCGCCCTCCACCATCGCCGAGCTCCAGGTGCGCACTTTCGATCTCCTCAAGAAGCGCAGCGTCGCTCCCTACATTGAAGACGACCTCCTTCTCGTCCAGTGCTCCGGCCGCGAAACTTCTCAGCTCGGAGGCGAGTTCTCTCATACCCAGCGCCCGCCCCTGAGTAGGCAGATAACGGGCAATGGACACCGCCAGACGTGGCTCGACAACATCGATGCAAAGCTGTATACCGCCATGGTATCGGCACTAGCGGCACGACCGCGCTTCCTGTCCATCACCCTGGCGCAGGAGGACCCGCCCTCCCTGCTGCTGGACAAGTCGCTTCTGGGTCTCTTCGGTGACTCCCTAGTTGGTGACACCAACTCGAACCTGACCCCTATCTTTCTCGACCTCGAGAGCCTCCCGTTCGAAGCCACGGGTATTGTTTGCGGCGTGGCCGGCACGCTGGTGCAGGATATGCGCACTGGTGACAGCGCCGGGCTGTCATATCTTTCCACCGCAAGAGCTGGTGCTGTCATTCTCTCCTGTGAGCAGTCAATACGTGCGCTTGAGATTCTCGAACCTAAGTTGTTCAAAGCTTGAAAGGGAGTATACGAGTATCCCCACAGAAGTTCAAACTCACGGCCAAGGTTTGCGACAACCGTGGACGCAAGTCGAGGAAGGGTGGCTTTTTTTTTTTTTTTTTGAGAAAGAAAAAGAGAGAAACAAACCAAGAAATGTGTCGTGGGCATTTTTGCTGAGTGAACATAACGACGTTGGATGAACGGGACGACTGTACTAGCACAGACCGGTTTGGCGGTTGGCAATCTGCTTTATATATTCATTTGTTTTTGAAAATATCTCGTCGGCATTTTGGCGTTTTGCGAAGGACGGCTCTCTGATCTTAGATACCAAGTTTTGTCTGTCTTGCGAGAATTGGCGGGTGTTGGTCCTAGAGTCAAATCCTCAGACAACTTGATTTCGGTCTCTTTCACCTAGTCAGAATCTGTCCCAACCTGAAGTTCACCGTGAGCAACATTTGCCTGTATCCAAATTCTATCGCAGGACGCCAAAGAAAGAAAAATTACCGAACCTGCTATGCCTTTTCCCCAAGATGCCAGGGCCGTCATGCTCTTTCGGAAGGGGGGGGCGAGGGGGAGACAACTCTTTGCTCACTTCCCCCCCTTCTTCTTCCCGGTCTCCTCCACCCATCCCGCCTTCACAAACGCATCTCTCGCGCAGCTATTAATCAACGCGAACCGCCGCGGCCCCAGCTTCTGCCCGCCGTACCACCTCGTCACCACGACCATGACGTCCCACAGATCCATCAGCTGCATGAGGTGCAACAACCTGCCCCCGGCCGCCGTCTCCCCGTCGTCGTCGCAGTCCTGGAAGCTCGTCCCGTTCGGCCCCCGGATCCGCCACGCCGTCATGTTGTGCGTCGCCGTCCTCGCCTTCTTGTCCGTCGCCAGCAGGTGCTGCACGTACCCGGCCGCCTTCTCGGGCGACGTCACCCTTGCCGCCCGCGCAACGAAGACCGACTTGAGCTCCACGAAGGGTTCCGACATGACCCACGGCGGCTCTTCCGCGAGGTACTCCGGCACCACCAACGATGACTCGCGCTGCTGTTGCTGCTCCGTCTCTGCATCGCCATCCTGCGCCGCGGTCTCGGGCGAGGGGCTCCGCGCCGCGGCCTCGGCTTCCGCGCTCGCCTCCGCCCACCTCTGGTACTCCTCTATCGCGTCAAAGAGGCACACGGCGCCCGGTTGATAGGCGGTGGCGACGGCGTCGCGGAAGAGGGCGAGGTCGCGGGCCCCGGCGCCGCGGGGGGCGTTCTCGCCCGCGCTGTGGGTGCCGAGGACCTGGGGCGGGACGTCGGGGTAGGATTCCGGGAGGCGGAGGGTCAGGGAGGAGGCGCCCGGGAGGGCGAGGATGTAGTTTGGCGGGGAAGGGGTGAGGGTGCCGTCGCCGTAGATTGAGTTTATGACTTCTATTTCGTCCTTGAGGTCGTCGGACATCTTGGGGACCTTGTCGTTTGTTGTTGAAGTAATGTTGGGGTGTGCGTGAGGGTGTCGGGAGAGGTTCCGGGAGGTTCTTGTGGTGTATGTCCGACGACTGAGGAGGTTGTGTGTGAGACCACCAGTGAGCGGTTGAATGATTTTGTGCTCTTTGGCCGGTTTGCACCGTATCGCATAAGAGGAGTGGTATAAACTCGGGTGGTATCTTCGAAATTTCGAAAACGTTCTCAACAAATGTCGAGTTGAAATCTGCGTAGAATTCATATGGTTCTCATTCAATGTTTGATGAGGTTGTGTGAGCGATCGATCGTGTGAACTGCCATTGGCTGTAATTATGGGTAATACGAGGCCCGTGCGATCGTTGTTGCAACGTCTTGACGTCCATTCAGGAAACTGGAGAACCACATGGCAACTAGGTATCTATCAACCCTCTCAAGTCCATTCTATTTCCGCCGTATTTCGGTGCATAACGCAAAAGACTGAAGCTCAACTGAAGAAGAGGAACCTGTAGAGATTGGCAATAATCTGTAAGATGCACTTGATCGCGAGACATCGCAACTGAAGAGGGCGAGCAATAAGGACAACGATGGCCTCAATATGATCAGTCATCATAGAGTAGAAGCGAGACTGAGCCTCAACTTTCGTCAGCTTCGGTCGCTTGCGAGTTGATTCCTGAAACTAATATGCCCTCCCTCTCAACTTCCGCTCAGAAAGCCTTCTCTGGATCTATTCTCGGGGCGCACAGTGATCCTCAGACGAAGACTCATCTCCGAATCCTTTCACGCCGAGAACGGGCAAAAGCACTGATTCCAGTTACGCAAAGATTAGGGGGTGAGTTATCGACTCCCGCAAATCCTCATCGCCGCCGCCCGGTCCCTAGCATTGCAAGACGCAAAATCTCACACAGGGCGGGGCGGGTCCGTAGAAATTTTCAACGCATCCTTGTGCATCTATTCAGCCTGCACGGGTTGAGACACTGTTTGCTCTCTTACGACCAAAACACATCGTTCCATACGGATGTTCCATCACGGCCTTTGGCATGTCAATACTTGTTCTTCGGTTGTTTCCTAATGGCGAGCGTTTTTACCACAAAGTTCAAGGCTCTGATATCAAAAAGAAGGGCGCTCTTGCGCATCCAACCCAAAGGCCTGCAGAACCCCATTCGAGAAGTTCTGCTGAAAGCGAGGCACCTCTAGGCCTTTTTATCTATCGGACCTGGGAGGCATAGAATACGTCGCCCAGAAGGTTGAATCCGAGCAAAGATTGCCGATAGCGATCTGTCGGAACTTCTCGCAAACCTAGTGACCTCGGTCGGGTCTGTAGCCTCTGGAAATGGGCTATACGAAACGCTCATTTTGCCGACTACATCGATGCTAATCTTTTCGGTAACTCTCTCACCACGAGATTAAGACTGCGTTTATTTGTCAGAACACCGGCTATGATCGTTTCATCGAAGGTTGGCAAGTGCGTCCATTGCTCCCGATGAATGATAACTTCGACAGCCGTGTCGAAGCGCCCTGGAAGAGATCGACAGTCTCAGATTTCTTCCAAGGTGGCGGTTACGATAATGTCCTGACCCATTGGATTGGTTCAAGAATGTTCACATTCTGATGATGTTCTCCGCATTCTCTCGACCAGCAGACTCGAGTTCTCTCGCTTGAAGAGTTGTCCCCATCCATCGTCGAACAAGGACTTTCTCAATTTATTGGCACATCGAACTGCATACACTCATAACTATCGGCTGGCCGCATGTAACTTCATAGCTTTCACGAACCTGGTCCTGTCTATGGGTCTTCATTACGTTATGGGTCGAGTCACTCTATGGTGCCCTAAGATTCTCGCGGTACTTGGTATGGAAATTCGAATGGTAAACAAGATTTAAGTTAAGGGTTCCGTAGCTATCTGTACCACGTGTGGATTTGTGTCGAGCTTAAGGATACCGGAGTCTCTGGGAACGTTTTGTGTCAGCGACAACCAACCCACAGCCGAATGTGTGCGTATATGGATATGAAAGCTATATTCAGTACGTGTTCATGTCGCAATATGTTGGGCGACTTCATCCTACAGGATAGCTGGTTGAGCGTCACTGTAGATATGATCAAGGTAAATGTCAAGATCTACGATGGAGGAGAGGTATCTTTCCCATCATAGCTGTCTGATCGATATACAGAAAAGACGAGGTTCACGAATCGGAGTTTACCTGGATGATATTTATTCAGCATTCAGCACTCTAATGTTCGGGGTAATTGGGACGACGGTGTAGAGGATGAAGGAGCAATCGCGTTTGCAGGGACTAATGACAATCTACGAGCAATCAACATCCCCATCAGATGCTATACCTCGCTCAACCGCTTTCTCGTAAAGATTTGTGTGGAATTTATCGTACATCAGGGGGTATCGTTGTCCAAAACTGGTTCAGAGAGGTTAATATCGAAGATCGCACTTAGGCATTGAGTTAAGGCGACTTCAGCCCGGACGTCGTTGTGGAAACCCGTCGGTAATTTATTGAGATGTGGCTCCATAATCCATGTTATATAGAACTGAGCCAAAGTCCGCGTGATTTCTCCTAATAGTACGGTACTAACGCGATCAACCCTTACCCAGCCTGAGCCCTCATAAGTGTTATCGAAATGATTGATACTAATTTGTCTAGAATGAGGAACATTTCCCACGACTATTTGAATACTGAGGTATAATTCAAAGTGACTAGAGTTTCTCTTGAAAGAACAAATCAGGAACGAGGGATCGTTCGAAGGTAGGGAGGCTTGAGGACTAGTTGTTGATCACCTCAGGAATATACTTTTGCGCTAATTCCCACCAGGTGTCTATGCTGCTCATGAAGAACGAGGATATGTCCGTTGAGGGGCCTCCCACCCAGCAGTCTTCGGTTTCGCCCAGTGGTCACTCCCAAGAATGAGGATATATCTGGTAAGATTGAAATGTCTGTACGAGGGCAAGGTATATGGTCTCCAGACTTGAAGGAGCATTCATGTAGTGCAACTATCAAAGACAGGCCTGGAGAAGAGGAACAAATAGACCGCCGGTGTCTGGCCCTGTCGCAGATTTTTCACTTCTAAGCTAAGTAAGCACTCGGAACTACCGCTGTTCGTCTATCTTACGACAAACCCAGAAGAATAGCATTACCGACTACTTCGGACCACGTGCTGCCAAGGGCTGACTGCTTGACTTCGGCCGAGCCCGAGAAGAATTCGGCCTCAGTTATCGTCTCCCAGGCACCGAAGCTTGCAGTGAAATACTTCAGATAGACAGATACCCTCGACTACAACAGAAGTCAGACTTACAAGGCAGCCTCACTGGAAATTGAGGGTATTGACATGAATAAATACGTTTTATCGTTTCAAAGGGGCGAATGGGCCAATTCAATATCGCGTCCGTCGTAACATCACTCGCGACTAGCTTGCAACTCGAACCTGTCAGACGAGAGGATTGCATTGATTCCAATACGGTCCCCTCCATTGAAAAACGGTTGTCGGGTTGAATGTTGTACATTTATTTCGTATTGGTACACATGGGATACGCCTTTCTCCATCGGGAGTCCCAATGTCTTATCTGTTTCTCGAGAAAGCTCGTCGCACTGTGACATCCCAAGTCGTGTGGCCGGCTCTCAAATTTATGTCAATCCGACTTTTCCTCCACTCTGATGAAACGAATCCAGTTTTCGGCACCCCGAGTCCTTCGGTCTCCTCGTTCCGCATCGTGGCGATTCAATCAATGACCCAGCCTCCTGCGTCCCCTCACCCTCCTCCGAGCAATAATCTTCCGTCCGTCCTTGCTTTTCATACGGGAGAGGAAACCAAGTCGCCTCTTCTGAATCAGCCTGGTATTGCGGTTCATGGTGTTGCGGGGACCGAAGCAGAGCTGCATGGCGGCCATCGCAGGGTGCTCGGTGACGGCGCTGGAGGGGACGACATCGGCGCCATTGGCTGTTGAGGGGCTGAATGGCGTGGCCTTCGGGCGGCGGAAAGCGGATGTGAGGGGAGTGATCGAGGGACGGAGGGTTGGCAGAGAGGAGAACGTCCTAGGCAGTGGTTAGTCCCATCGCGTGCCTCAAGGATACTCGCGATCTTGCTGAGACTCACCTTTGCGAAAGTGTCTGGGCGACTCTTGTAGGTTGAATATTCGGGCGGACGAGGCAGGCCCTCACCAAGCTTGTGGCTGATTGGCGCATCATATTGTGTGTTCGATGTGCTGCTGGCGTGAAGCTCGCTGATCTCGATGCCGAAATCGCGATTTCTTGAGATTTTGCGACTTTCTTTGCAACTGTCGGGAATTCCCGCTGCATATGCACCTAAAGTGGTATTCTCATCTACAGAGATAGGTCATTGCATGAGCCGAGTGTTTCACTGCCCCCTGTTGACTCCCGCAAGCTCCGAACGGTGTGGGGCAGCACGGTCAGGTCAGCTTTTGGCGGCCCCCACTTGATTGTCTGGAGGGGGGGAAAGCTGAGCTGACGGGCTGTGGACAGCTTGCCTCAGGTAGGTACCTGTACCGCAGTGTCTTACCGGTGCCTTGCGACTGCACCTAGGACTATTTTCTTCAAAGCAACATCTCCAATTCTTGTCCCTCCTTTGCAAACCTTTCAACAAGCAAGGCGGGCAACAAGATGGACTTCCTCCAACGCGTGGCCAGGTTTCTGGACCGCCCTCTCTTCCCATGGAAGCGTCTCATTCTCGGCTTCTCGGTCGGCCAGTTCGTCTTTGAGAGCCTGCTCTCGCTGCGCCAGTACCAGGTCCTCAAGAAGACAAAGCCCCCCAAGGTCCTCGAACAGGAAATCTCACAGGAAACTTTCGACAAGAGCCAGGCCTACGGCCGCGCCAAAGCCCAATTCGAATTCGTCAACGGTCTCTGGGGTCAGATCCAGAATGTCGCTTTCATCCAATACGATGTACTCCCCAAGCTGTGGTCCTGGACCGGTAACCTGCTGCTCAAGCTCGCGCCTGCGCGATTCACCGGCGAGATATCGCACTCCATCGTCTTCGTCCTCGCCTTCATCATCATCCAACAGCTCCTCTCGCTACCCGGTTCCGTATACCAGACGTTCGTCTTGGAGGAGAAGTTCGGCTTCAACAAGCAGACGCCCAAGCTGTTTGTCACCGACATGATCAAGTCCCAGCTGCTCGCCTTTGTCATCGCTCCCCCGATCCTGGCCGGTTTCCTCTCCATCGTCAAGAAGACTGGTAACCAGTTTTTCTTCTACCTCTGGTTGTTCGCCGCCGGACTGCAGGTCTTCATGATCACGATCTACCCGATTGCCATCCTGCCTTTGTTCAACAAGCTGTCGCCATTGGAAGAGGGCGACTTGAAGAACGGTGTCGAGAGCCTCGCCAAGAGCCTCAACTTCCCCCTGCACGAACTCTACGTTATCGATGGAAGCAAGCGCAGCGCTCACAGCAACGCCTACTTCTTTGGTCTCCCGTGGAAGAAGCACATCGTCATCTACGACACACTGATTGAGAAGAGCGAGACGCAAGAGGTCGTGGCCGTCCTTGCGCACGAGCTTGGTCACTGGAGTCTTGGTCACACCACCCGCCTGTTCGGTATTTCCCAGGTATGGACTTGCACCCGCTTGCGACAAGTCCGCAGCAAGCTAATCTGTTTTAGGTCCACTTCCTGTACATCTTCACCCTGTTCTCAGTATTCATCAGCAACAACTCGCTTTACGCCGACTTCGGATTCCTCAAGGAGCACCCCATCATCATTGGCTTCATCCTTTTCTCCGACGCCCTCTCCCCAATGGACACTGTGGTCAAGCTGCTCATGAACATTCTGAGCCGCAAGTACGAGTTCCAGGCCGACGCCTTTGCCCAGAAACTCGGCTACTCGGTTGAGCTGGCTAAGTCCCTGCTCAAGCTCCAAATCCAGAACCTCAGCACCATGGATGCCGACTGGATGTACGCCACATACCACTTCTCCCACCCTCATCTGTCGGAGCGCCTCAAGGCTCTCAACTGGAAGTCAACCGGCAAGGTCACGACGGACGAGCCCACGGTTGGAAAGACCACGGGCAGGGACGAGCTGTAAGGGGTTTGATGCAATAGAATGAAGAGGCGTCATGTCATTGTGGAATGAAGTCTACATTCAGAATTTTTGTACACTATGGATCGTACCTGCCTCGTAAAGGTGACGCTCCCTCGAATTCGAGGAAGGGAAAACAGTAAAACCACGCTTAACCCCAGTTCCAATACATAAAGCATTGATGGCCGCACTTCACATGATACTTCACACACAAGCCAGCCTCAGCGTCTCGGAGCCCTCATGTTGGCCATCACTCGAGCGAGAAGTTCTTCCCTTGTGTCCGAGTCTCCCGGAAACAGATTTCGCTGGTAAATGGTCAGCAACGACTCTATCTGCATGAAGAAAGGAAGCCTCTTACAGCCGCCAGCCATCTTCTCATCTCCTCTCTTGTCCAGTCTTCAGGGTTCCCCGTCGGGTCGGAGCCAGCTGGGAACATGTCACCACCGTAGATGGCCCACACTGCGACAGCGGTCACCAAGCCACCAAAGGCTGGGCTGATTAGTTCAGAGCAATTCACGATTGGGCTTTTGCGACTAACCCAGGATCGCGTTCTGTTGATCGTTAGAAGCCGGTAGTCGACGTTCGAGAGCAACCGACTCACCTTGGACTTCATGGCGTTGTCAAGCGGCGTAGGCATCTTGTCGAGGCCTGATGTGGCGGTGCGTTGACTACTGCTATCTAGGTAGTAATTGCGGAAACCTAAGGATCTATACCTAGCGCACACTTGAGCCAGATTTATATCAGATGCACTCAAGGTCCGGGAAAAAAGCTTATAGAAACGTGAGTTGAAGGGCGTCGTCAACCCGTGCCAAGTCGCAGGCCGAGGATGCTTGTCCTCACTCACCAATGGGTGACGCGTCAAGCCACAGTGACGTCCAGGCAAGCTCCAGCAGCTTGCTGCCTGCCTATGGCCGAGGACACACAAGCTGCCCGCACACGGAGTCGGCCAGGGGCGCCCCTCACGCCGTCGGCACGATCGGTGCCAATCCCCCAAAAGTCGATAGAGAACTAACTGGCCCGTGCGTCTTTCACCAGCGAGCCGGCCGGCGCCAGGGGTCCATCCCACAAAATCAAATTCACCCCAAAATACCACTCCCAATCGCACCAAAAAGTCCACGACACAACAACCCAATAGACCAGACAAGTACCCCCCCTCGTTGTCGCCCAAAAACCCCTCCTCAATACCGCCAAGATGCCTCAGGAAATCGGTGACATCAAGAAGGTACGTTGTTGCCCTCTTGTCCGTCCGTCATGCTTCTCAAAATAATTCAGACGGGGAAACGAATTGCGCTAACGACCGCGAAATAGTTCATTGAGATCGCCCGCAGGAAGGACGCCTCTTGTATGATTTCCCTCCCCTCCCCTGCTCTCCCTTCCTCCCGACCGGACGAAGTCTTGGAAGACGATGACGACGACGAAAGAAGTCGAGCGATATTGTTGAACAGTTGAATTTGCGATTTGGGAAAAGAATGGAAGATTCTGACAATTTGAACGACAGCTGCGCGCATCAAGCGTAACCGCAAGAGCTCTCAGATCAAGTTCAAGGTCCGCTGCCAGCGCCACCTGTACACCCTCGTCCTCAAGGACAACGACAAGGCCGAGAAGCTCAAGCAGTCCCTTCCTCCCCGTATGTCTTGACCCCTCCCCTCTTTCCATTAACAACACAACTGGGGAATTGTGTGGCCTCCCAAGAGACGCCTTGAAAACGAAGACAAGGCTAACCGCATTCTTTCGCCCCTCAAACAGAGCTCCAGATCAAGGATGTCCCCAAGAAGAACCCCAAGGGCGGCAAGGCCTCCGCATAAGCGATCCGAACACATGCTTTGACAACCGAAAAAAAAGTTCCAGATTTTCTGTCTTCGATGGAAGAGAGAGAGTTTTTGCTCTAGAAACGTCATGGGCAAACAAATGAGGTAGCCTGGCATTTGAGGTTAATGGAAATGATTCGCATTGTTTTCTTCTTCCAACAAAACCCCCCAGTTTTGCTCACAATGGTCCGGTCGGTCTGGGAATTGAGGCGGGTATTTCCTTTCTCTCCTCACACATCTCTTGAAAGAGAGAACAGTGAGGGGATATAGGAAACCTGTGAATTATCAAAAATGGCGTCGAGGGGAATACCTAGGCAATACAAAACATGGAATGGATTGCCTAACTGTCTAATGTCAGGCAATCTCACCAACAAAAGAAAACCATTGAACACACCCAAACCCAAGAAAAGGCAGACAGGACCGACACCGTGGAACTTCATGTGTTCGCTATTGGATAGCTGCCCTCTTCTCTGATGACGCCCTCGCTCTGACCAACCATTTCTTCCTTCCCCGCCATGTCCAAGATCAAAGCATGCTGCCACCACCCCCTCTCGTCCATTCGGCAGATATCCTTTACGACAACATCTACATAAGCCTCTTGTAATGCCAGATGTCTGTCCCCGTTGCAGACTCCTGGATACCCGCCCACTCCTTGAAACCCTCGTGCTCTGCTATGCCCTTGTGCTGCTCGACGGACGACCACCCGCAGTACATGACAAACTCCTCGAGCCCGTCGACCGCCCTCTCGATTCGCCAGCCGCCGCGTACGGGGTACGGTTTCGACGACTCCTCGACGACCCACTTGGCGTCGGCGTATTTCTTGACAAAGTCCTCCTTCTTTTCGGGCCGCACGCCGAAGCGCCCGACGCTGATCACCGGAGCCGTCAGCAGGTTGGGACGCTCGTCCTCAGCCTTCTTCTTGCCCTCCGCCTTGCTCTCTTCTTCTTCTGCGACCGGTTCCGGAGCTTCCGGTACCTTGTCTTTCGCGTCCGACTCGACTGTTACGTCGTCCTTCTTCCCCTGCGCACCCGCGGCCTCGGCTCCGGCTGGGGGTGCAGCCGCAACTCGGCTCGGCGTTGCGTCCACAAAGATGGGCGCGTCAATGTGGAAGAAGAGCACCGACTGCGGTCCCTCGGTGTGGATATGCGGCGTCAGTTTGGCCATGACGTTCTGGTTCTCGGGCGAGACGATCCATTCGCCATGCGCCGCGGGCGAGTCCCACTGCGCGGCCATGAGGACTATTTGCGGGTTCTCGACCTGCTGGAGAATGGCGGTGCCGCGAGCTACCCGCGTCGGGGGAAGGCCGGGTTTCTGGCGGAGGACCCAGGTATCCTGGACAGTTTGGCAGTAGTCCATGAGCTCCTTGATCTCCTCGGTCAGGGGCTCCTTGAACTGGAGAAGGGCGAACTCCGTCACGGACATCTTGGCTATTGGGTGTAGGGGCGACCGAGGCGACCGAGGCTTCGAGTAGTGGTTCGAGGGTTTTGCAGCTTTGCGCAGCTTGGGGATGGATTCTGTCTGGGTCTGTGGTTCGCGGGGTTTTGCCGCGAGGTGAGCTTGCTTTCTCGGGCGGGGTTTCGGGGTTCGGTGGGGCCGGGAATGCTGGGGTGAGCTTTGACCTGGTGGACTGAATGACGAGGATGGTCTCGAGTAAGTGTCGACCAGAAAGCCGTCTTCTTCTTTCCAGGCGAGAAGTTGAAGAGCTATTATTTACTTTGTATGGGTCTCGAAGATTGCGGAGGGAGTATGGGTTGCAAGTCCACCTGGCGGGGCAACGAGGCTGCAGGTTCGGAGTCGTTAGGCGGGAGGTGTGACGTTGACCACAGCAGCTGCGGCACAGACCGAGCTAAGGTGAAGTACCTCAGGGCTGAAGCAATAAGCTCCGTTGTGTGACCGCCTAGACTTGGAGTGCATTATTCTGCTCCCCGTTTGGAGAAGATTCCAAGCAAGCTTGATGATGGGGTTGTCGATTCGCAGGGTGGCCGCAACCGATCGACCTCGCAATTCTGTTGTAGTATCTTTGGATGTCGCCATACTTTTTGTCATAAACTCTTGTCCAGCCTGCGCGGCTTCTACCTAGGTTCAGTGGCCAGTGGCGCCCGTCCGTTGAAGATTACTCGGCAAGTTGGGATCTTGGCGTGAGGTTGGAGCCGCCTGGGACTGCAGGAAAACCGGAGCGGAGGGGACTTGCGTATAATTCGACATTCACGATGCTTGCAGCCTATGTACTTTCCTTCCCCCTGCCGACCTGCCGAGAACGCTCAACTCGGGGACCTGTTTAGTCTGTAGATCTCGTTGCATTGGAGGAGGTGGCCATTGGCTAGTGAAGAGTGGTATAGCGTGTCGCCACCAGATGGATGTGACTTTGACTACGATTGGATCTCGGCTTGTCTTCTCCGACATCGTGGTGGCTTGGCTCTCTGACAAGCTTGCAAATTCCAGTGAGGCTGCAAGTGGGGGTCAAAAAAGAGCGCGCACTCCCGTGGACCAGCAGTTGGGGTTCGAAAGTCTGTCTGCACTCCTTTTTTTGGCCCCCGCATGAGCTGGTTGGTTGTTTGGAAAATCAAACGCCCTTGCCGAGTGGTTGCTTGTGCTCGAGTAAACAAGAAATCTGTGCAGACGCCAGGCCCACATGGTGCTGTGTGTCCTGCGCCTCAATTGTCGAGCTGAGAGCTGAGGTGCTTTGCAAATACCTTAGGCAGGAGGGAATTGGGGGTATATCGATAAGACCAATATCCGCCGTTGACGCTTGCTGTCACTTGGTAGGATCACGGCGCTTCGTCCTCCCTTGGGTGCGTTTCCAGGCGCTCACGAAACGACTCCTTCGGGACACCGCCAAAAAGGCCAAGTGGTGTCAAATTTCATGGACTATCATCCGGCGCTGGGTTCGAACCAGCTGTTTTGCTCCTCTTCTGAGACACGGAGCTGTCAAGTGGGATCCCCGGCCCTGAAGCTCATAATTACTAGCCCAGACGCCCCAAATCGGTTGAAGTAAGGTAGAAAGACATGTTGTAGACACTCAAGGCTCATGTGACAATCTCATATCGGATTGGCTGCTGGTTCTCGAAGTTTCAAAAGCTTCACCGCCTCGAGTTCGCAACAGTCAAGAATGCTGCACGAGAAACAACCAACATGTTGAGAGCGCCCGGCGATGCCGCTGGTTGGCTCTTTGAGTTGGGACGGGAGCTGGCAGTTGTCGCATCGGACTGCCTAAATGCCCAACCAGTAAACCTACTGCGTAGTAGCAAGATCCTAGGCTGGCAGCAGTAGGGGGAAAACCGTCATAGGAACTGGTGACACACTGTCGCTCACATATCGAGGCTCAGACGAAACTACCCTCGGTCTCACCAATCAGCTGCGAAATGCTGTTGTTTATGGGAAGATTCATCACCGGATGGATGTGTCAGGTTGCTTACGTCCGCGGCGCGAGGTGGCTTGACTGCCGTGTACGAATACTCTCGCTGTAGTCTGGAAGCTATGCAGGATGCTCACCGTTTAACCGCTCTTCTGCGGTGGCTGAGGCGTGTTCGGGCGTTGCTTCGGCTGGCCATGTGCTGATGATATTTTGGGGAAAAAATAAAAAAAAATAAATCAAAAAAGTCACCGCGGGCAGTGATCATGGTGCTTTTTTGTAGATTGTGACAAACAATTGGGCCATGTTTGTAATAGAGGAACCGGCCGGAGGTTTGGCGGGCGTAGGAAGCGGTGGTCGAGCTTGTCAACTTGTCATGTCTATGACAGCCGGTGGCGTTAACGGCGGCGCCCTGTCAGTGGATCCTGTTCCCTTTGCCAACTAAAGGAAGAAGTGAAGACAGATAGCTCCTATGGAGATCGAGATATCCGCATCATTATACTCTGGAAGAACTGCAGCCTTTGGGACTTGGAAGGTCTCGTCTAGAAGCTGCAACTTCACGCAACTTCTTCGGTCTTCAGTAATAGGAGCTGAGGTACTAAGGTCCATGGGCAGTCAGTGTCCGAGATAATGGAGCTAACTTAGGTACCTTTCCAACCTTTCCAAACATCGCTCGGGCGGCCACCCTTTTCACCTGCAGATACCCCTGCTGTATATCAGTGCCCACTAGACCGGGAATGTTATCCAGGGGAAACACACAGAGCCAATCAGAAGACGCAGGCAGCCGGTTGCTTGAGAACCCAACGACGCAGTCAGAGGAGTGTACCTGTAAGTTGGATGAGCCATAACGAGGTACTTGGCAAGTCGCGGCGGAGAAGCAGGAGATACCTGTTGGCCGTTGTCAAATGGCAGTGCGGAAAGGTACCTATCTTAGATAAGGTGGTAACACTTACGTACTGCGTAGTATGACAAGTGCATCTTGCATCTCGCACATCACGCGCCTACGACAAAAATTGCGCCGCTTGGGGGCTCAGATATCAAGTTGCTGCTGCGTATTATCTTACTTGTTGATCTATACTTTCTCCACTGCGACGCTATTGCGGCGCGGTGTGCCCATGAATAGATCAGACAAGGCGTCGAGTGCGAGTTTCGTCCTAAAAAGCCTCCACCGGAGCTTCCGTTGCTTCCAATCCGGCGGACAACCAACACCAAACAACAGAATTCCCCCGGACTGGACCCCCGTAGTTCTTCCTTCCATCTGGATCAAGTCTCATTTGCGACACGTTTTCCTTATACAAAGAGGCGTGCGCCTTTGCTTCATGAGGTAATTCTGTCTTGGACAAACACGCCTCCAGCCTCCAAAGCCAGCCCTTCACACCACCACATCACGTCGACTGCTTGTTACTGTGATTCATTTCCTATTTCCTGTATCAGTAAGTGCCTTTACCCTCTCTTCTGGTCCCCTTCCCCATGTTTCCTGTCTGATAAGGGGGCCCATCTCTAGACCCAGTAACTAAGTTATCCAATTTATCCGGCCACCCTTTGGAACCCAGAAAGCTAAATTGGCTAACTGAATCGAGAGGCCTCTTGGTCCTCCTCTAACTAATTAAAGTGCTTGTATTACCGAATTACACGCTTGCCAAATTTACGCCTTAAGGGACCGCTCCCACCCTGTGCCGCGCCGCCATCCATCGTCAACCGCTTCCTGCTCTCGCTTCCTCTCTTCCTCAACACGTTTTCTCCATAAGCTAAGCTCTTTTCGCCCACTGCACCTGAACAACTATACAGTTCGACCTGTCTCTCCATCACGACCCATCCTGCAGCCTCGATCTGCTCCGCTGCTAGTGCCACCCACCAATTGACCTTTCTCAACACCATACAGACAGCCGAACCCGACTCGAGACACGAAGCGCTTGTTGTACTGTGCCGGGCCTCTAATACGACTTCTCCACGACTTCCCCCTTCTCACGAACTCCTCTTCGCAATTACCAACCCATTCTGCCAAAGCAGGTGCACGACACCAAACGCGCCCATGGCCATCTTCGCCCCCGAAATGCGGAATGGCTTAGACGGTGTCGCCGGCAATGGCGTACCAAAGTCTACCTATGTCAATGGAAATGGCAATTTGACCCACCGACTCAGATTGGATCGCAAGGCCTCAAGTCCCATGATGCCTTCCTTCATGGTCTCGGCACCTGGCAAGGTCATTGTTTTTGGCGAGCACGCTGTGGTTCACGGCAAGGTACAGCTGCGAATGCCCCTTTTCGGTATACTCTGTCGCGTTTGCTAACTTTTCGCCTCCAACAGGCTGCTATCGCTGCCGCCATCTCTCTTCGGTCCTACCTGCTTGTCACATCACTATCAAAGTCGAGGCGAACAGTCTCCTTGCGCTTCCCAGACATCGACCTGCACCACACGTGGAACATCGACGAGCTTCCCTGGGCAATCTTCCAGCACCCCTCCAAAAAGAAGTCTTACTACGACTTGGTGACGGAGCTTGATCAAGATCTCGTTGCTGCCATCCAGCCGTATCTTGTCGATGTTTCGCCAAACAAGCCCGACGAAGTGCGGAAAGTACACCGAAATTCCGCGTCAGCTTTCCTCTACATCTTCCTTTCCCTCGGACATCAATCGTTCCCTGGATGCTTATACACTTTGAGATCTACAATTCCCATCGGCGCAGGCTTGGGTAGCAGCGCGTCCATTGCCGTCTGCTTGGCGGCGGCCCTTCTCCTGCAGCTGCGCACCTTGTCGGGCCCACATCCAGATCAACCCCCCGAAGAAGCGAGGCTACAAGTGGAGAGAATCAACAGATGGGCTTTTGTATGCGAAATGTGCATACATGGCAACCCCTCAGGCGTGGACAACACTGTTGCGACCCAGGGTAAGGCTGTGGTGTTCCAACGGATGGACTACGACAAGCCTCCTGCCGTGCGACCTCTTTGGGACTTCCCGGAGCTGCCGTTGTTACTTGTAGACACCAAGCAGGCCAAGTCCACTGCTTACGAGGTCGCAAAGGTTGCTAAGCTGAAGAGCGCGCACCCGAAGCTTGTCGGAACCATTCTTGACGCTATTGACAAGGTCACAAATACGGCCGATGGTCTCATTGGCGGCGACAACTTCGACAACTCGAGCGAAGAGAGCTTGCAGCAGGTAGGCGAGCTTATGACCATCAATCACGGGCTTCTGGTTTCCTTGGGTGTATCTCATCCGCGCCTTGAACGCATACGAGAGCTAGTGGACCATGAGGGTATCGGATGGACGAAGCTTACTGGTGCGGGCGGCGGCGGTTGCTCCATCACTCTATTGAAGCCTGACGTGCCCAAGGAGAAGCTTGGACGCCTGGAAAGCCAGCTCGAAGAGGAGGGCTACGAGAAGTTTGAGACGACGCTCGGTGGTGACGGTGTCGGCGTGCTGTGGCCCGCAGTCCTCAAGAATGGCATGGATGAGGACAACGAGGGTGGCATGGAGATTGATCTGGAAAGTTTCCTGAACGCTGATGGCAACGAAGGTGTGGAGAAGTTGGTCGGTGTGCACGGTGGCGTCGGAGAAAGGGAAGGATGGAAGTTCTGGAGGGTCGAAAGTCGGTGATTGACGCAGGAGCGCACTTTCATTTTTTTTTGTTCTAAATGTTCTTCTTTGTTTTCACCAGCTTTGCTATGGCGCAGAGTCGGGAAAAGCTTTCGATTCTACAGGTTATTTGCTGTATGAAATGATAATGGTGTGGAAGACGGGAATACAAGGGCGCTTCATTTGTCATATGTAATCGGCGTGCAGATCTTAGAAGCCCACCTTACGGTACTAAATCTTCTTAATATGCTGGTTCTGAACCTGCAAGCGGACGCATCTTGGCTGTCATAGGCAAACCGTCTGTCTGCCTGAGGTCGTGCTGCCTGTACCACAGAACGCCTTTCATTGATACCGTATCAATTGGCCTCGCTAGGAAGGGAAGGGTCTCGGGTATTGCGCCCAGGGGCTCCAGATCGCGTGGTGGGGTATTAGCGGCCATGGGCGGACATTTTCCACAGCCGGCCAGGAACATAAGATAGGTACTTCGCCGCCAGCTCAACCCCGCCATAGACTAAGCCAGCCGCAGACATGCCCGCCAAATCCAAGGCCAGCTCCAAAGCCAAGGAAGCTGAGAACAAGAGTAAGATACATCCAACGCATCTCTATCTGGAGGCCGAGCCAACCGTCTAGCTCATGCGCGACGATGCATCTCCCGACCGTCTTCTACTTCAGAGCTGACCACTTTCCACAGGCAAACAGCAAACGCAAACTGTGGCCGAACCCCAACAAACCCCAAAGACGATCAACGAACGCTCTTTCCAGCGCTATCACCAGACGAACCCGCACGAGCGACGAAAAGAAGACGCCGGAGGTCTGCACGCCCTCACACCGAACGAGCGCCAGGCCTGGGTGAACGCGAGTTTGGTGCGCCGCGTCGCAAACAGGGAGATCTATCTCACGAACAAGGCGGAACGCGAATTCTGGAAGCAGGTCAGCAGGGAAAGCCCGCCGATCCGTCGACTAGAGAAGCAGCGGACCGCCGATCAAAAGATCGTCTACGACTGGGGAAAGGACAAGAACGGTCGCGATCTCGGCGAGTACCCCATCGACCAGTTCGCCGTACGGGCCGCGAAACAAGCGAAGCTCACGGCGCTCGAGGTGCTGCACCGGAGATTTCTTCAGCGGAGAGAGTTCGCGCGAGACGGCGTCCCTGACGTGACCGAGGGCAAGGTCGCGGAGATCAGTCAGGAAGACATCGACGAGGAGAGGAAGAGACGACGGGAGATGGCGGCGATCAGGAAGGAGCTGTACGGGGACAAGATGGGACCGTACGCCACGGACCCGGAATGGGACGACGTCGTACCCATCCCTGCCGAGGAGCCCGAGGGCGCGCTGGCTACGATTGCTTACCCGGAGGATTATGCTGAGGGTAAATAATTCACGTCCTTTTCGTTGTCTCTTGACTTCATTTTGTGTGCTCGGGGAATGAGTCGCGACAGGACTTGGGTTGCATGTCCACTGACTTTTACTGTGTTCCTTTCCAGTCATGAGCTACCTGCGCGCCGTCATGGTCGCAGAAGAGTACAGCCCGAGGACTCTTCGGCTAACGGAGCACGTCATATCCATGAACCCGGCGCACTACACCGTCTGGCTATACCGATTCAAAATCGTCGAGGCGCTCGAGATCCCCGTCATCGATGAGATCGAGTGGCTGAACGAGGTCTCCCTCGAACACATCAAGAATTACCAGATCTGGCACCACCGCCAACTGCTACTGGACCACCATCACCAGCGCATCAAGGACAGCCCGGACGAGGTTAAGCGCTTCGGACGATCCGAGACGGAGTTCCTCACGCGCATGCTCGACGAAGACACGAAGAACTACCACGTTTGGAGCTATCGCCAGTACCTCGTGTGCAAGCTGGGGCTGTGGAACCTGCAGGAATTGCTGTCGACGCAGAATTGGATCGAGGAGGACGTGAGGAACAACTCGGCTTGGTCGCACCGGTTTTTCCTCGTCTTTTCGGACCCGGCAGCGTCGACGGCGGGATCGCACGCCACGGAACACGACCCGAAGGTGCCCGCGGACATCGTGGACAGAGAGGTCAAGTACGCCGAGGAGAAGACGCTGCTGGCGCCGCAGAACCAGGCCGCGTGGAACTACCTAAGGGGCGTGCTTGTCAAGGGCGGACGGGAGCTGGCGACTGCGGAGGCGTTCGCTGCGCAGTTTGTCAAGGGTATAGGCGAGGGAGAGGACAAGGAGGAGGTGCGCAGCAGCCATGCGCTCGATTTTTTGGCGGAGGTGTTCGCGGAGAAGGGGCAGAAGGATGAGGCGATCCAGTACCTCGACCGGTTGGCTGAGAAGTGGGATCCTGTGAGAGCGGGATACTGGAAGTACAGGAAGGAACAGATCTCCTAAGAGTAGCGAGTTTGTGTAGCAGTTGATGTTCTTTGCGCTATCGAGCGGTATTTCTTCATGATTTAAGCCTGGCCTGATGGGTACCTGACGTTGACGCTACCTCAATTCGGCTGTATACGCCAAACATACCCTCCGCGGAACCATTCTCTCATGTGCCGTCCTGCAATGAAGTCAGTTCCCATTATCTAGATTGAATACCATAGAGGGTACCTACCCACCTCGTTCATTCTATCCTTGAGCAGTCCGATCGTCATAATACATGGCTCATTCCGGGGTATAGCCTCCTCCAATACGACACCGCCGCTCCTTTCTACAGCGCGCGGAAGTTCTGGCTCATGATCAACCACCGCCTGGCCCCGCGCGGGGGGTTCTTGACCAGAGTATCCCAGTTGGGCACCAGCACGAAGACCTCGTTGAACGTCTTGGCCGGCGCGTCGCGGCCCTTGCCGTAGTACACCCGGCCCGTGACCTGGGCCATGACGCTGCACTTTGCGCCGTTCTTGTCGCCGGCATGGAGGTGCTCGGGGCAGCCGAGGGAGAAGTCCGGGTTGATGACGTGGGCGTCGAGCGACTCGATCTCGTAGCTCACGCCGGGCCCTTGCGTATCGAGGAGGGCGACGTACGCGTCCGGGCCGCCGGTCAGGACGGCGCCGTTGATGGAGATGTCGGGCTGCGCGGGGTACTTTGAGCAGGCCGTCGTGTAGAAGTTGGATATGGTGCCCTGGGGCTTGCGGCGGTTGAGGGCGTCGTAGTATGCGTCTGCGAAGCTAGAGGCCGCTGTGTGGTTGGGATGTGTTAGTTCGGAGATGGCTTCAGGATTACGTGGGTGTGGGTGTGGTGGTGGTGGTGGTGGTGGTGGTGGTGGTAGGTACCGTCTGCGGAGGCTCTGAGTTCGGTTTCGCGGGAGGGAAGAGACATTTCGACGCTTGTTCTCTTGAGTACGCTTTAAGAATTGGGATCGAGGTGTTCGAGTATCTCGCGCAGTGTTGTTTACTCCTTCGAGGTTGTTGTCGCAAAGCTCAGTTGAAGGACTCGAGTTCGGCGGGGCGCAGGGGTGATAAGAGCTCTGCACCGTTATCGGCCAACGCGATTGGTACGGTGCCGCGAGAAAGTCGGAGCCTCTCCAGGAGCACAGGTAACATCGCGCGAGCCGATCATCCTCCTCGCATCGATCCAAAGATATGAGTCTACGACGGTAGTCACCAAGCAACACCGGCTCAATGAGGCCATTGAGGTTATCCACAGCTTCAGCGTTCCGTAGCAGGCGCCATTTCCCGGCGTTGCGGCCGGCCTGGGTCTGCCCCTCGTGCAGCCATGGGCAGGCCTTTCGACGTTTCGCAAGCTTCGACAGTAAGGGCGAGAAGCCGTATTATGTGACGACGCCAATCTTCTACGTCAATGCGTGTAAGTGAAGCTAGTGCGAGCAGCCTCCCCTCCGTTTAGATGTGTAAGCTGATCGGGTATGCTCGCAGCACCACATGTCGGACACATGTACTCGATGCTCCTCGCCGACGTCCTCAAGCGCTGGCAGACACTCAAGGGGCGGCCCGCGATCCTCTGCACCGGGACGGACGAGCACGGATCAAAGGTGCAGCAGGCGGCTGCGCGAAAGGGCGTCGCCCCGAAGGAATTCTGCGACACGACGGCGGAGAAGTTCCGCGACCTCGCGCGCGCGATCGGGATGGACAACGACCACTTCATCCGCACGACCGACCCGGACCACAAGGAGGCCGTGCAGCACTTCTGGCACCTGCTTAAGGAGAAGGGGTACATATACGAGAGCAAGCACGAAGGGTGGTACTGCGTCAGCGACGAGTGCTTCTACGCGGCGAACGAGGTCGAGAGGACGCTGGTGCCACAGACGGGACGGACGATCATGGCCTCAATCGAGTCCGGGAACGAGGTGGAGTGGGTCGAGGAGAAGAACTACCACTTCCGCATGACGGCGCTGAAGGACCGCCTGCTCAAGTTCTACGAGGAGAACCCGGACTGGATCGTGCCGAGGCAGAGGCAGAAGGAGGTCGTGTCGTGGGTGCAGAATAACCTCGAGGACCTGTCCATATCGAGGCCCGTTCAGAGGTTGGACTGGGGCGTTCGCGTGCCGGACGATCCTTCGCAGACGATCTACGTCTGGGTGGACGCGCTCGTCAATTACCTGACAAAGGCCGGTTTCCCGGGGTGGCAGCCCGGGAAGGAGCACGTCGGAGGCTGGCCGGCGGACGTGCACGTCATCGGGAAGGACATCGTGCGCTTCCACGGCATCTACTGGCCCGCGCTGCTGATGGCGCTGGACCTGCCGCTGCCGAAGCAGTTGCTGAGCCACGCGCACTGGACGATGGGGAAGAAGAAGATGTCCAAGTCGATCGGCAACGTCGTCAACCCGTTCTTCGCCGTCGACAGGTGGGGCCTGGATACGATGCGCTACTTCATGATGCGCGACGGCGGCATCGAGAGGGACGCCGACTACGAGAACTCGCTCATCGTGGCGCGGTATCAGAAGGATCTGCAGTCTACCGTCGGAAACCTGATGAACAGGGTTGCCAGAAGCAAGACGTGGAAGCTGAGGAACTCGGTTGCGTGGGCGGAGAAGAATAGTGCTTTGATCGGACACAGTCTGCCGGCCAGCGAGGGGCTGAAAGCGGTGATTGACGACATGGCTCCTGCGATGGCGAAGCGCATGGACGAGTTGAACCCCAATGCTGCTATCCGCAGCGTTCTTGATGTTCTTGTTGAGGTAAGGCCGTTGTCGTTCATCATTGATTGATGGAGAGTCGCTGACAGAATTCCCAGGCTAACAAGTACATTTCCGAGGCGGCGCCATGGAACCTGGTCAAGTCGAAGGATCCCAAAGACCAAGCTGCGTTTCACGAGGTTATCTATGTGACATCTGAGGCAGTCAGGGCGGCCGGTATCCTCCTCCAACCCATCATGCCCACCAAGATGGCTCAGTTGCTTGACTACACGGGCGTCGACGCGAGTAAGCGACAGTTCCAGGATGCGGTATTCGGCAAGGACTTGACGTATGGTTCGCCCCTTATCGACCCAGGACGGCCCGGAGAGTGGTCTACCTTATTCCCGCCGCAGGCTGCTGAGAATTGAGACTTAAGATCTCAGACTTGACATCTGATTCTGTCCTGTAAACTATGGAATCCATATGAATAATTAGTGAATGATTGTGAGAGTATCATCCAGAGCAAGAAAGACCAGCAGAAGCCGGCAGATTTTTTGTTTAACCCCACCTCAAGTCCTCCTAGACAGCAACGTCAGGAAAAACAGTATGTATGTATATATATATATATATATATATATATTACGCTTATATTTTAGCTAGCTAGCTAGCTTTCTAGTGCTTTAGACTTATAATAATAAAATAATTATTTTGTACTGGCAAAGCATCAAGAGAGCAACATACAAAACCAGAAACGCTTCGCAAGGCATAAACTTTATCAAAGTCAAATAAACAATCAACCGAATTCGAAAAAGGAATCGTCAAGGACAGGATTCGAACCTGCGCGACCGAAGCCACTGCCTGAACAACTCTTAGAAGAACTAATAGCAGGGCAGCCCATTAACCACTCTGGCACCTTGACTCATGGAAGATTCCCAGCAACTGGGTCACTAAGATCCAATGTGGCACTGGTTCTAGGCGCTGTGGGGCAGCTGATTCAGCTGCGTAAGATGAAAAAAAAAACCGCTCACAACTTACACGAGCAAGTTCAACCGGCCAAGCCAAAATCGCAAAAATAAAGCCGTCAAGGACAGGATTCGAACCTGCGCGACCGAAGCCACTGCCTCAACTGCTGAATCGCCTCGGGACCGAGACAACGTAGCAGGGCAGCCCATTAACCACTCTGGCACCTTGACATTTACGCTGGTTGAAGCTTCCAGGGGTTCAGAGGCTCCATACCTGGAGAGCATGGTCTGTTTCGACGAACAGTCATCCATTTGCCTCATTCGGACGCCGACAGGACGTGGACGTGGAGCGTGAGCGGGGTGGCTCCGCCGGCATCGCTCACTTCTTAAAGGTATCTAGCTTCTTGGGAGAGGGTTTAGTGTGGGGGAGGCCCTGAAGGCGGCATTGCAGGTTACACGATGAGGTTGAACGAGAATACGGGCATGTTATGAGTCGAATGCTTGGCTGGTTCTGGACGTGAAATGGCTTACGGAAGATAGCTATTGCGACGCCAGCGGTGACGCTTGTGCCGTTCGAAGCGAGACATGTTGAGCGGTATCACGAGTGGATGAGCGACCCAGTCAGCAAATCTCTGCCTTTCTGGCTCCGCCGGACGCTGCACGCCGAAGACTAACTGGAGATAACTGAGCAGGACATCCAAGAAGCTACGGCGTCCGAGCCGTTGACGCTGGAGGAGGAATACGAGAATCAGCAGTCATGGAGGACTTCGCATGACAAACTCACTTTCATCATCTGTCAACCCTTGGCTGCGACCTCCGACGTGGCCAGCGTAAAAGCGGGCGACGTGGATGCTGCTGCGCGAATGATTGGGGACATCAACTTTTTCGTCTATCCTCACGATGACGAGGGAGAGGGAGAGGGCGCCTATGTGGGAGAAGTGGACGTCATGGTCGCTGGCAAGGACCACCGCGGAAAAGGCGTGGGATTCGCAGCAGTGACGTCGCTGCTGGTTTACGTGCATCGGAACCAAGAGCAGATTTTGAAGGAGTATGTTGATGGCGAGGGGAAGACTGGGACGGCCCAGTTGAAGGGCCTGATGGTCAAGATCAAGCAGAGCAACGCGGCGAGCATATCGCTCTTTCGGAGGGTTGGCTTCATGCAAAAGGGGGGGGTGAACTACTTTGGGGAGATCGAGATGGTTCTAGGAGATTTGGACCATTTTATCAAGTCTGCGGCAGGGCTCAAGGCAGCCGAGGACTTTCACGAGGTTTTCTATTCTAGGTAGAAGGCAGGATGGAAACAATAAGAATCAAGCAGCATTGTCTTTGACCTCCCATACTATGTCACCTTTCCAAGGCGTGGCCTATCTACTCTTCTCTATGAGATCTAAGCTGAGAACATATGCACCAAAAAAATAACTTCATTGCGCTCCATACGCATCGCCATACTTGGCACGGTACCCCTCCAGCATCTCCAAGGTGATAACCGAACCACCGCAGACGATGAGTACAACATTCTTCTTCGCCCACTCCTCATCCGACATGGCGGCACCAAGCTGCTTCCTCAAGGTGCCGTTGTACACCGTCGCCAGCGTCGCACCGCACGCCGCCTCTACGAGAAACAACGCATCGTCAGCAAAACGCACACACGCCATAGCCGCCTCGGCATCGCTGACCGTCACGCTGCAGAACCCGGGCGTCTTCTGCGAGACCTCCCACGTCCTCTCCGACACTCTCGTCGCGCCCAGCGATAGCGCGATGGATGTCATGCGCGGCAGCGTGACGTGTTCGCCGGCCACCACGCTCGCGTTCAGACTATCCGCTCCCCGCGTCTCGACCGCGACCAGACGTGGTTCCCGGCCTTCCGCACCCTGCCACCGCTCCGGCTCCACGCCCTGCGCGAGACCGTTGACCAAGCCGCCGCCGCCGACAGAGCACACGATGGCGTCCATGTCGACGTCGGGAAGCTGCGAGACCAGCTCGTCCACGATGGTCGAGGCGCCGTCCCAGACGTGCGGGTGGTCGAATGGCGGAACGTAGACGCCTGTCGGGTCGCTGGCGAGGAGTTCTTCGCGCAGGTGGCGGTCGGCCTGCGCCCAATTCTCGCCGAACTGGACGCAGTCCGCGCCCAGGAGGCGGAGCTTGGAGATCATCAGCGGCGGGGTGATGGTGGGAACCACGATGGTGGCCTTGCGGTCGAGAGCGATGGCGGAGGTCGCGCAGGCGAGGCCGGCGTTGCCCCCGGAGGAGCAGTAAAAGTGGACGTCTGCGCCCGCGGCCTCGGTGGCGGCGCGGAACATGAGGTTGCCGATGCCACGAGACTTGAAGGAGCCAGAGGGCTGGAGGTTTTCAAGCTTGAGGAAGATGTTGCTGCACTTATTTAGTAGAGGTTCCGTGGACGGCGCGATCGTTGAGCCTCACCATCCTGCTATGCGGGAGAGGGGTGCTGATGCGATGCATGGTGTTTGAATCCAAGGTTTCTTGCTGTCTGGACCGAGTGAGCCCATGGTGGTAGATGTTGTTTCGGAAGTCTTGAATATGGAAGGATCTTATCAGTTCTTATGCCACTGATGATGAATATTCAGGCTAAACCCAAAGATAATAGGTAGTTCTCTGACTTAGATTGAGTAGCTGGCGCCAGCGGAGACGCGCTACTCAGGAAAGCCTGTCGGTAGGTGTTGTAACTGAAGCCACAATACAGTTGACCGAGTATCAACTGACGCGGGACTTCATGAAGTCGTTTTGCACAAAAGGTGTCTCTGCG
The DNA here is from genome assembly GCA_036785465.1 of Colletotrichum agaves. Classification (NCBI taxonomy): domain Eukaryota; kingdom Fungi; phylum Ascomycota; class Sordariomycetes; order Glomerellales; family Glomerellaceae; genus Colletotrichum; species Colletotrichum agaves. The sequence continues at coordinate 193,008 of JAXISO010000035.1, read as the reverse complement.
CTGAATTTGGCTCAAGTTGATAAGAGCGCAATTTCTGAAAAACAAGTCAAACGCCGGCTGGACTGAAGTAGTTCGGGCGGAGAAGTTTAATGACATATGCACCTGTCAACTTGCCATCAATTTTACAGGAAGTCGATGCCAGTGTTCAAGTTGTCTACCTATGCGACTCTGTACAAGGACTGTGGAGTTTGGGAACGCATACGTATTGTATTCACGGTGAGCGAAGGGCGCAAATGTAAACAGCAGGGCGCACAGGTGGAGCAGGAGGTAGAGAAAGCAGACAGATTAGTTGGCAGTAAGTAGGACTTGAAGATGCACTAGAATTGAATGGCAAGAAACCGAAACTGAAGCTTGCGTTGCTTTAAGGGATTTTCGTTACCTACAGGGCTTATTCCCACTACTTGTGGTGAAATAAATAGATCGGATGATTCGGTACAAATTTTACAACACGGATAAGACCGGGCGGGTGTTGTTAGAGGACTCGTGCAATCTTGAGGCTTTCAGGGTAACTTAGCTGGCAGAGGTTGCCATTGAATGGCTTTCAATAAATCTAAGCAATACTTTCGTCCGGGGATATAGAAATCTACAAGGTCTTAGGAGCTGTCTCGAATGGCAGTTGCAGGTTCTTTATTAAAGCAATATCTATTCGGTTCGCTGTCAGCCAGGCAGTGGCTACCTATTTCAGGCAAAATAGGTTGAACGCATGCAGCAGGGGTCTTAAAAACGGCTTTCTGTGGTCCGCTCGCCTAACCACATCGAGCTTCCTAATAACGCGAGCAAACGGCTATCTAATTACCATAGTACAGAATTTTTCGACAATCTTCCATCATCAACTAAGATGATCTCCCGCTATAAGGCCTCAATTGCCCAAAATCACCTGATCTTGACACGGTCAGGGACTCAGGGTTCCTAGGAAATAAACATTTCGTCATGACAGGGGCAGATCAACGCGTTTAAGCGCGTCGAAAAAGCAATGATCGGAGCTGGGGGATCTCCAATTTGACTTCAAAAGTGACGCCAATGGCTACCCACCAGTTCTAAATGGTGGTGGTTTTCCCAATGTCTCATCTGCTCAGCTTTTCTTATCTCGACTCACCTACCGCTCCCTTTGGTCTTTGTCTGCCGTTGACAACCAATCCCTGCCCAATCCCACTTACACACGATCGCTCTGCATAATGCCTCCCAAGAGACGCTCAGATGCCAGCGTCACCGCTGATTCTTCAAAAAAGACCAAGAACACCCCATCTGGTTCTTCTTCCTCTTTCAACAACGAGACCCGTTGGTCCAGCAAGAGCCGGTACTCGGCTGTTTCCAACTCCCGCAATGTGGACCTAGACTACAAGAAAACCATGGAGGATCCCGAGCACGCCTTCACCTACATCTGCAGATGCCCCTTGGGCACCAAGCCTGCTCGGGGCGGTAACGATGACGACGAGGAGGAGGATGATTGGGAAGACGAGGATGAATTTGACGAAGATGAGGATGACGACGACGACGACGACGACGATGACGAAGAAGATGATGACGGCAAGCCCGAACCGAAGTGCGACGGCGGCAAGAGCGGCAAGATTTGTCTTTGCGGAAAGCTCGCCGCAGACCATCCGGACGCTCCGTTCGTCATCACACGCGCTGGCTTTCGCAAGATGATGGACCAGCAGGTCAAATGCCAGGTCCGTGACCCGGACTGCTTCGGCATGTACACCTACAACGACCACATGGCGTACGGAATCATCGAGGTGATTGAGAATCTGATCCTGGACTTCGAAGAGGCCTGTCAGAGCTGGAAGGAGCAGTGGGTGGTTTGTGAGGCCATCGCTCCCTTCATCTGGTATCTCACCGGGGCGGATTTCGGAATGTAAGTGCACCTCTCCGACCCAATGAAGCTACGGAACTGTTTACCTCCAAAAGGTGCGAGGATGGTGATCGAGCCAAGGACGTAGCCAAGCTCGTCGGCGTCATGTTTCTCACCATGCTCGCCCGTCTCGAGCGCGAGGGCCAGATGAAGTCGGATTCGGAGGTCCGCGACCTCGGGATGGTCATGGCCGGCATGATCAAGACCGCCGAGTCCTTCCGTGACTTCTCCCTTCTGGAAGACCACGACGAGACTCGCAAGTCCAAGGCCCGCCCTTTCCCTTACGTGCCTTCCCAGTACGACAGCTACGTCGCCGCGTACGCCAAGAAGTACAACATCAAGTTCTCTGGCGTCAGGGGCATCAAGAAGCTGACCGAAGATTTGGATGACGAGGTTGAGTTGCCCACGGCTGAAGAGCATGGCGAAGACCCCTGGGGATTCAAGGCTTCGCTGAAGGAGTACAAGTCCAAAGTGGGTAAGATAGGAGGTGACAAACTTGACATCACGTCTTGGAAGCCTGCGGAGCGCAAGGAGGCTTCGTTCGACAGGAAAGATCCTCTTCCGAGGAGCGTCATTGACGGTATCAAGAGAGGCGAGGTGGTCAGCCAAGGTTAGGGTCCTGTACTGGTTGCTCTTCACCGTATCTTGTGTGTGTGTGTGTGTGTGTGTGTGTGTGCTTCAGCTTTGAGGACGCCTTTGTTACTCAATGCAAGGCGCTAAGTTGTAGACGAGGGAAATTCAGCTAAAAGCCTCAGATCTCTTTTCGGTTGTTCATATATATAAGATATATGAGAGAAGCTTCAGACGGGATCCTGAAGACCCTGCTCACAGGACTTGAAATAGGTGTAGCAGGCTAATAACAAGCGATCATTCGCGTCTCCGACCCAGATCTTTTACTTGTCCTGACTGTTCGGAATAACCCAGTTCTGGCTAACCACGTCCCAAACGCTGATATCTCTTCTCGTCACCTCCAACTGCACAGTCGTGCTCTCTCCAGGGGCAAGGTTTTCCGTCTTCTCAAAGTCCCTAAGCTGAATCACCGGCGTGTCCACCCCGCCTTCGGGAAATTGCGCGTATGCCTGCGCGGAGGCCTTGCCGGCATATTTCGTGCCCGTGTTGGTGACCTTACAGAGACGGTGGACAATGACGTCCCACAGAGCCGGGTTACCACCCTGCGTACCACCGGCAGCGGTGCTGTAGCCTGAAGGGTAGGGATACTTCTTCGTCTTGGCATCCTCGACGGCCTGCTTTGCCTCACCCTCGGTGCACCACGAGTAGATGTACCGGAAGATCTTGTGGAAAGAAACCAAAGGGGACGACAACCTCCGTCCAGTCCGGGATTGGGGCATCGTGCTCTAGCACGTCACCCTTGGCGGGACGGGCCGGGGGAGATGCACTCAGAGGCGTAACAGAGCTGATGCTGGCGTCTGAGAAGGAGAAGTTCGTGTAGCTCAGCCCGTGGCCGAAAGCAAACCGGGGCTTGATGCCGTTCTTGCTGAGGTAGCGGTAGTCGATGTGAAGTCCTTCGGAATACGTGTCTTGGGGCTGGCCAAGGGAACCGCCGGTAAGCTGCGTGACGGAGTCAGGGAGGTCGGACTCATGCTTGGTCATGCTGTAGAGAAAGTGGCCGCAGGGAGAAGCGTCGCCGAAGACCACGTTGCCGAGTGATTCGCCCGCTTCCTGACCTGGCAAGTGTGCTACCAAGACCGACTTGACGCTGGGCATGTCGATCCATTCGTCGAACAGAATAGGACCTACTGTATGGATAACCACCCTTACGTTCCTGTACTTGGCTGCGGCATCCCGGACAAGCTTGTTGCCGTTATACCATGCGTTTGGTCCAGAAGAGCCATTGTTTCCTTCGACGACGTACTGGTTGTCACCCGAATCTGAAGTGATGAATACAAAAGCTACATCGTCGACTGTCGGGGCTGGCACCGAGGGGAGGTTGTCTGTGTCGTAGTACGTGACGTTTCTGGCCCTCTTCTTGAAGGCGGTGATCGGGTCGTTCAAGTACTCGTAATCGACGGTTCCAGGTCCCCATCCAATGCCGAGGAGTCCTTTGTTGCAGCTCCTGTCGACACAGGCGTTGGGACCATCGGGACTCGTCTGAGCCCCTGTGCCGAAGACCTTGATCGAAGCAGAGGTCTGGATGGGGAGGAGGTTGTCTGCGTTTCTGAGCAGCGTAATGGTTTCTTGCGCGATCTGTCGGGCAATGAGGTAATGGTTGTCCTGGACTTAACGAATTCGTTGACAACACCACTCGGGCTGGGGGGCCATCTCCGGGGTAGAGCGGACCCTCGCGATCACGGGTTCCCGTGGCAAAGTTGACCTTGGGAAAACTCTCGTCTTGGCCGAGTTGATACCAGCTCGCCACAATTCTAGTGGTTATGTCATTGAGGCGGTCCATGGGAACAGAGCCGTTAAGGACGGATCTCGTCAGGTCATACATCCAGTAGCTGTAACCGAAAAGTGGGATCTGGGTGTCTCCGGGCATGTTCAAGTTCAGTCCTGCCAGAGCAGAATGAACGCACTTCGACTCGTCTCGAAGGTAGGGAAATACGTGCCTCATGTGGCTTAGCCAGTCACTCATTACGAGACCTTGGAAACCGGGTTCGTCCTTCAGAATGCCGTTGATCAGACAGCTGTTCTGACTGCAAGCGGAGCAGTTGACCAGTTGGTTCGTCAGTTGTCATACGAAGCACAGTTGGGTCGTTCTTACCGCATTGTAGGCCGTCATCACAGCCGCAACTCATTCATGAACAACGTCCGCGAACGGCCGCAGACACAAGTCGTGCGGAGGTCGATCATCTAAGAAGTCAGCAATTTGACCCGGGCTGAGAACCAGAAGACTGACCGATGTTGGCGCTCTAAGCCTGCTGCAGCTAATTGCCAATAAGATGCTTGATGGTAGCATTCACACCCTGTTCCTGAACACCCTTGATAGGCAAGGCACCTGCTTTGCCTTGCAAGACGGAATCGCTGCCAAAACATTCCCAGTTTCGCCCACCCTTTGGCTTCCGGCCAAGAGGGCCAACGCTTGGGCCGAGATAGATGTTCCCGCCCTTGAGACGGAACTCGTTCCCCATGACAGCTCCGCGAGCATACATGAGGTCTCGCCTGTAGTGACACCGGACGCGAAGACGGTGACATTGTCAGCCTGGCGAACTCCGGTTGCTGAGTCCGCTAGACAGAGTTGGGGGAATCCAACGCGCAGAGCACTGCTGGTGTTTCTCACGGAGCGTCTTCGAATTATCAGCAGATGCGTCACAATACCATCCTTTCACACGTACCCTAATGACAAGTTAGTCTCCTTCCTACGTTAACACTTGAGATAATTGGCTTATATTACCAATGAAAATACCAGAACCGGAAGTAATGTTTGTCTTCTCGGCCAAAATCATCTGATCAACCAGAGCTTTCGCCCTCTCATAGCTGTCGGCCCAGCCTGCCGTCTAGCCACCGTACGGCGCCGGGTAGGGTGACGCAGCGACATATCCCGGAGGAACGTCTGACCTGGGATTGATTGCGACGCCATCGGTCCAGTACACTTGACTCGCAAATAAGGCAAGTGCTAGAGACTTGACGTTGGTCACCTTGCAGGCTTCACCGAGCAGCGGATGCTGAGATTGTATCAAGTCTCAAGAGAGGAGAGCTTGGAGACCGGACATGTTACTGAAGTGGTAGCTCAGCGATGGTGGACTAGGAGGCGCCACATGAATGGGATGGCGACGGCTGCATAATACTTATACAGGGATTTGGTCTCCCGCGGATTTCGGAGGCTGGAGCCCGCGTCACATCAGGTCCGGCGCCCATACTCGGGACCATGGTTGCACCGTACTCGGGGGTGGCAACCGTCCTCCTAACGGTATGATTCACACCTCTGCATGGCTGTTCTGCCAACGACGAGGTCGAGGTTCGAGGGGTTCGCCAGCTGAACTCAACGGCAGACGATCATCCTTGGCGGTCTCCACGAGGTGTAAAGGTAGCCAGCTACAAGTACACAGGTTAACACCTAGCGGGCTCCGAATCGTGATTGTCGCAGTAGCAGCGCAACCGAAGCGCAAGCGAGAGAGGTAACGAGCATTAGGAATCATGTTTGCGGCCTGCTCTTTTGGGGTATCAATTGGCGGTCAGTCAGCATCGCTGCCCTAGCTCAGGGTCGCATCACCTATGCCCAATGCTGCTCAGGATGAAATCACCTTCCCCCGACCGATACAATGCTATGTCACACCTACCCGTGGCTAACTCCTAACCTAATCACTACTCGAACGTTTTTCGACTTTACGCGACTCTGAAAATAATGGACACCACTCCCCGGGGGAGGGGAAAGGGAGAACATATTCGGGTTTTCTGGTAGTTCCCCTCAAGTCTCGGAATATTTTCAGATCCCCCTGAGTCTTATAACAATATCGGATTCCTCCACGGCTTCTTTCATGTCCCAGACCATTCTCGAGACTATCAGACATTCCCAAAGACATAGTCGAACTTTTCCAGCCACCATGTGACTCACACTTGTGCAATATTCTCTAGGTTGCGCACGCCATTGACGGAGTCAAGAGGCAAGATGACAACATGCGGCAACCCTACGGCATTATAAGATAACTAGTTCTAATAGTTCTAGAAAATTAGTAGAAATTTTAGAATTAAAAAGGCTAGAATGAAGTTGTTCATACTATAACTATCAGATTGAACTAAGTTTTTATTATTATATTTAAACTGACCCTAAAATATATCTAAATCAGGTAGTTGGAAGTGGGGGGTCAATGGCGGGGTGAGGTGGGGTCTGAACCTCTTACTTTCCAGGTTGTTAGTCACTTTTTGAAAAAAAAAAAAAAAAAAAAAAAGGCTACGACATCGCTCTATTCCTCCTTCTCTGGTCTCTCTCTCTCCCGTCATTCAATCCAACCAGTGGACATACAGAACAGATAAAGACCCCATGTCGACATTTGGCCACTACTTTCGCGTGACGACGTGAGTCCTCTCCCTCCACAAAAATGCTAGGGACGCAAGACAACAGCCTACTGACCGCCATCATCATAGCGCCGGCGAGTCCCACGGCAAGACCGTCTCCTGTATCATCGAGAACTGCCCGCCAGGTCTAGCCCTCGTCGAGTCCGACATCCAGCCGCAGCTCAACCGCCGGCGCCCTGGCCAGTCGGCCATCACCACCCCGCGCGACGAGAAGGACCGCGTGACTATAGGATCTGGATGCGAATTCGGGCGCACGTATGACAACCCTATAGGGATTCATAATATTTGCCATGACGCTAATACCCTAGGCTCGCAGATTGGGTACACCCATACTGCTGACCGTGCCTAACGAGGATCAACGCCCTCACGACTACGGCTCGAAGACCATCGACCTCTACCCGCGCCCCTCCCACGCTGACTGGACTTACCTTGAGAAGTATGGTATCAAGGCCTCCTCTGGTGGCGGCCGGAGCAGCGCCCGCGAGACCATTGCCCGCGTCGCCGCTGGCGCTGTTGCCGAGAAGTGGCTGCGTGAGGCCTATGGCGTCGAGATCGTTGCTTTTGTTTCCTCAGTTGGCAACATCAAGCTCTTTGAGGACAGGCCTATAAACGATAGCGACGATATCGACTCCCTTAGTGGCAACCCCAAGTTCCTCGAGTTTGTTGACTCCCTAACCCGCGAGAAGGTAGATGAGTTCCTTCCCGTGCGCTGCCCTGATGCTACCGTCGCGAAGCGTATGGAGGAGAAGATTGCCGAGCTCCGCGATCAGCACGACTCTACTGGTGGTACCGTGACCTGCATTATTCGCGGGTGCCCTTCCGGCCTCGGCGAGCCATGCTTTGATAAGCTTGAGGCTCTCCTCGCCCACGCTATTATGTCTATTCCTGCTACTAAGGGCTTTGAGATTGGCTCTGGCTTCCGCGGCGCCGAGATGCGCGGATCCCGCCACAACGACCCCTTCGTGTCTACCGCTGTTGCCGACCATGCGACGCCGAGCGCTAGCGCTGGCATTCCTCCCTCCCGCCTGCAGACCAAGACAAACCACTCCGGCGGTATTCAGGGCGGCATCTCCAACGGCATGCCCATTTTCTTCCGCGTTGCGTTCAAGCCCCCCGCTACAATCTCCAAGGACCAGAGTACTGCTCGCTACGACGCTTCGGGTGAGGGCATCCTGGCCGCCAAGGGCCGTCACGATCCTAATGTTGCTCCTCGCGCGGTACCTATCGTCGAGGCCATGGCCGCTCTGACTATCGCTGACGCCCTCATGGCTCAGCACGCGAGGCAGATGGGCATGAAGATTGCCGCATCTGGACGGTAGTAAACTCATTTTGGAGTACGGGGGCTTGATACATTACGAGTGAACGTGGAGACTGAGGGGGAATATTACCAGTATAGAAACGGTCAGGTTCAAGCTGCTCGCAAAGATCTATAGCGTTAGCAAAATTCATCGTTCATTAGACTTTGGCCATGTCCATGTTCTGTCCTTTCCTAATGAAACCGAAAATGCCTTCAAGCCCGGGTCGGAGGGACGGGCCTACGCTACAGCGATGGTGATTGCCTTAGTACTGCTCTGTTCTTCCTCTGCTTACTTGACAAGTCCCTACGCACGACCAGGAGCAGCCTTTCGACAACGCCTGCCACACCATTAGCGCTGGTAGCAGAGGGCCTGGAGATGTTTGAGGCCTTGAGACATCCCCGATTGGCGAGCACAACGAGATCAGCATTCTCCTTACATCCGAAGGAGCGATCAAAGGGCGGCCTCGGGAAGCATCGGCGCTCACGCGAGAGGACGCGAAGGGTATTTCAAGATCAAGCATCAGCGCCTGTCTGAGGGGAATACGGATGCTCGGCTACGTCACCTCCAAGGGATCATCTTTGGCACTAAAAAATAAACAATTACCATACCTAAACGCGAAGTATTTCTCACTGCAGAATAACAGAGACTGAGGGCTAGATCTCTTCTCCCAGCCCAGCACCAGCGCCAGCCCAGGATGAAAATAAGGCCTAAGAGGGCAAATAGCGGGCCCGGAATTACTTCAATACCTTACCTTAGGGGGTGCGGCATTCGTAATAAAGTTGGGTGTGACGTCATTTCTTTCTGGCAAACCTTGCATCTTTTCTTGCCGACTTATCCTTACCGTCCACAGTCGGAACAAATGGCTTTTGCAGGAAAGGGCAGAAATTTGACGCCACAGTCAACGCAACGTTCAGCTTCAGCGCATCTCTTGGCATTTTCCCTTCTACTCGTCGCCTAGTGGTAAGTGTTTCTTGGCATTGTTAGCTCCTGCGACGCTCAGGTGGTACTGGTTTCTTGCAATCGCAATAGAGTCTTTCTCCAGATGGTGCTCCGGACGACGAAAACGACGCGGACGCCGATCCTCATCAGCGTTCGAGCTGTTTTCCTTCTCCATGCGACGACGCTTCATGACTACTAACAAGTTGGACATCTGTGCTGCTTCCCGTTCTGTGCCACGCCACAGTCGATACAACGATTAGATCGGCGCCACTCCTTGTCCTGCCCCGGAGCCGCTTGGCCCTGTCGTTGCAACCGCGACATTCCTTTAGCCAACTGTGCCACAAGACACACAATTGATGGGGTTGCGTTTACGGCACTTTCCCGCCTTGATGCACGGGGTACGGTGTGCCGCATGTGCCGCAATGCTTCAAACTGGTAGTCTCAAATAAAGCCAAGCAACGCCATATCGATTTCCTTGGCATCACCGTCGGAGGTGCCAAATCTGGCAAGGTAATGTGCATGGATTCGATATTGATGCCAAGAATGTGCCCCATTTGATGCTGCATCGATGTCTTGGTATAAACCCTGCCGAACCAGGCTCTTGGCGGCCGGCATGTCGCACGCAGTAGCTGGTCCCTTGTATCGTTGGGGCTTGTTTGCATGCGTCTGCTGAAAAGAGCAGCATAATGATTCCTCTCTTGCTGTCCAACGAATCGAGCCTGCAGGTACAGCTTAGCCAGACTTGGGACTCTCATGGTCCTCGTCAAAAAGGCGCAAAACGGCAACGGCAGCTTTTGGAATTATCACCTTGCTTTGATGATACTTTTTTTGGCCGAGTGGACATAATATCCATCAGCATATGCGAATCGATTAGAGCATCGTGCCATAGGAATACCAAGCTAGACAGGGCTTATAGGGCGCAAACTATCCAAGTTGGTAACCGCGGAGACTTGAACTGGAGTACTGTTACACTGTAGCCACTGCATCGGCGAGACCCAGCTGGTGGTCTCCGATAGCACATCATCAGGATTATATCCTGCCCTTGACAACTTTCTCTCGTATACACAGCGCCACTCGATCATGCGGATGCCTTGACCGTTTCGCGATCTGTAGGTCCGGAGCTTTCTCTTTAAGCAGCCTCCACTGCTCGTTGAGCCAGGCCACGCTATACCCCTGAGGGGGTTGTGTGGATGTAGATCCAAGTGCTCTTCGGAGCCCGATTGATTCAACACTGGTGAGTCTCCCTCCGTTCACGTCGGTGGCAAGCTGCCATGGCTCCTCAACTGTTGCACAGTCGCGATGGATGTGACCGGAGAACACCACGCGTTGGTTTGAGTCGACGACTGCTGCTTGGACCAGAAGCTGTCCGACCGCCTCAGTATCTGTCGCGTAGAAGTTGTTCGAGTCACGAATTCTGCCGAAGCATTCGATATCATCCTCCGACAAGACTCCAACTGTCGTCAAAGGGTCCTCAAACCACTGTCTAGCGTCACCTGGGGCTAGCAAATCGCAGTTCGTGTTGCGATTCAAAATATCCCGGACCGCATTTCGCACATGTGATACAGAGGTCAATGGCGGGGAAATGTCAGCCCCTAGGGAACCATGCAAAAACGTTTCTAGAGCTTCCAAGGTTGGTGTTCAGTCGGATCAAGGACCGACAGCTCACTCGCTCGCTCGCTTGCTTCGGGCGGGAGCAGCACCAGTGATGACAACCGTAAATGTCGACATTTCCGAAAGAGGTGACAATCAATGCGGATCTCCTTCGTCGTGGAAGTAAGGTAGGGTTCGATAGATAACGTAATCTACATAAATAATAACATTGCAGTTATTGGTTTTTTTCACTTAATACAACAAAACCGATATTAACCACTGAGCCTAATTAGGAAGGCGATCAGCCAGCCAGGCGGCAGATCCCCCCAGCTAAACCCATCCCACTTTAGCCTAGGTACTCTACCACTTCACTTATAGTATCTAGGTGTATTCTTTTACTCAAAAAAACGTCTTTTTGGGCGAATAGAACGTTATAATGCCAAGAAAATGGTGTTGTTCTCAAACCCTACGTGGAAGACGCATGCCAGCACAGCTGGCGGCCCAGCGAGCGAGCGGGTGCAGCGTAACCGACCCCGTCTGATCCGAGTCGGCTCCGAATTTCCCTCTGCACGTGGATTTGCATTGCGGTCTTGGTCAACTGAGTAAGTTGTCGTTTCCCTTGACAATAGTGCATACACGACTCGTAGATGGTGTAGGAGGCATCGTGGAGGTGAGTACAATATCCCCCTTGAAAGTTCGTAAGCGTGTGACTTTGCCCTTGCTAATGTTGGTAGGCTATCCAGGGTAAGGCACTAATAATCTTTTAACTGAAGAGCTCAATCAGGCAAATCTCGGGGCAATAGGGATGTCCCTCCATTACCACTTTCAGGGGCTCTATTGCACTTCAGTAATTACCCTTTCCTTCCCATGTCGATTCGGTCGGGCGTTCAGCTTGAATGAGACTAGATTCAGTGCAAGTGAAGAGCTCCAAGCGGCCGGAACCTCCAAACTCGGAGCAGCAGCGGGGATGAAAGCAGGGAACAGGGATAGCACTGCACAGGTTTCGGCTCTCGACCCTGACTGCACGGCAGCCGGGTGTTGATTGGCGTCAACAGCCGCCAGCGATGAGATGAGTTCTGTGAGCAAAGCATCAATTCCATTGATGACAGCAGATACGAGATGCGATAGCGGTTGATGGACCGCTCGACATGTGTCAGCGAACAAGGGGATAAGGCAGGCTTAAAGGGTGAGATGCCGGCGTGCAACCTCGCTGAGGACGAGAGGCTAGAGCAACAGGAGGTGCGATGAGAAAGTACCTCCTTGGCTACCTACCTCAAGGTACGTCGGGTATGACTGGATGCGAGATAAAGCCGGAAGTCACCTACCTAAGATATACTAGCTCTGCTGCTGACCCAAGCCAATTAAACGCCTACCAGGGGGTGTGGGTAAGGGGCTTAAACGTGAGCGCGCTTCGCACAGGCCCCCGGGTAATCCCACCTCTTAACGTTTTTTTTTACGCCGCCCTGTCGCAGCACGTTGTGTTGCGTTTATCGCTCTTCTCGCCTGCATCTTCCCGTCTTTAGTCACATATGCATTCCTTCGCACTCTAACTGGGCATCGCTTCGTCACAGCTGGCGAACTTTTTGATATTACTGACTACGAGCTTCGGCCGCGCGATGGCACGAGGCCCCTCAAGTCAAATGCCACGCCAACACAACACAGCGCAACGAACACCTCAATACGTGTTCGGTGTTGCGGTCCTTTTATTGATCGCTCGATGGAGAAATATCGAGTCTCGATCCGACTTGGACCATTCCGGCAATGATACTGATGAGCTTCGGCGGGCCTCGCCCCGGGACATAACCAGGCTCTAGCCAGGAACAAGTCCGCCTCGGACAGCCGCGAATGGGCATCGGTTTTCTCTCGTTCGCACGCTATTGTTTCGACGACACCCAACAGAAGTGGGAACGGCCGAGCAACACCCCGGTTCTTCACCTCCAAAGGACCACCAGGTAGATACCTATCGATGTCGTTCAATGAGCAGCCAGTCCACTAATGGCGATGCTTGGCTCACGTGGCGCCGCCGAATGCGACCCCGGCTTCCCAGACTGATTGCTTATTGGAACTCTCCTTTGCATTCTCTCCGCCAACGAACCTATCTAACAGGCATTGTCAGGCCACATGGGCGGATGTTTTCACCCTTCATCTGACCTTGGCATTCATTCCATCACACTCGGCCATGTTTTAAATTAGCGTCCAATCGACCCTTTCTGGGGTGTCGGCTCAAGGTGCCTTCAACTGCAATTATATTAGCAGGGACAAGCCTGATACTCATGTCGTCCGATGAGGCCGCCGAATGGCCAATGCTGGGTATCCCGCAGCCTGGGACCCAGCAAAGCCTCTCCAGCTGGCTACCTCGCGCATGGAGCCGCCACGGACTACACGGACTCCAAGGATGACACATTCCTGGCCTTCTCGACTCGCGCTACTTTCTAGCGCCGATTCCCGTAGTCCTGTGCCTCGATCTCTTCAAGATGCGGATGAGTTTCCGGAAAAGACAACATCGTTTGCTTTAGTGCGAGATTTCTCTTCCCCCGGCTCGCACGCAACCTCCATTTTGATTCGCTGATGGGCCCCGAACTCTTTCGTGCGGAGTTGGAGCTGGTGGATGGTTGCCCAGGTACACGAGTCGCTGCCGATCCACCCGCTTGACCACCCCGTCGAAGCCTTTACAACGTCGCGATATGTATAAGATGCTAGGGCATCGTGAGGGTGCCGTCTCCTTCGTCCCTCTGTTCGGTGTGCCCTGTGAGCGACTTCTCGAGTTCTGCCAATCTTGCCCCAAACCGTTGCTCTGTCAGCCGTCACCATGTTGTCCAAGTTGTCTCTGATCCCTCTTCTGTCCGCCGCCGTCGTGGCATCTCCTCTCCAAGCCGCGGTTGCTGGCCTCAACGAGAGAGGTAAGCCCATCTGTGGTGCCCTTTACCGGACAAAGTCTAACAAAAGTAGACATTACGGTAACCTCGGCCGATCTTGACAACCTCAAGTATTACACACAAGTATGTACACGATCATGCATGGTGTAAGCAGAGTAATACTAACACATCCTGTAGATGGCCGAGGCGACAGCCTGCAACAGCAATGCCCAAGCTGGAGCGGCCATCGTTTGCAGCTCGAATGCTTGCCCTGCCGTCGAGGCCAACGGCGGAAAGATCGTCGGTACCTTTGCGTCAGTAACTCCAAGTCCATCTTATCATAATGGCGACTAACATCAGCAGTGGTCTCCTCTCCGGCCTTCAGGGTTTCGTCGCCACCGATCCCGCAAGGAAGAACATCGTCGTCGCGATCCGCAGCTCTCACAACGTCCGTAACTGGCTCACCAACCTCCTCTTCGGGTTCGACGACTGCGACTTCGTCGACGACTGCCTGATCCACTCCGGCTTTGCCAGCGCCTGGGACGAGGTGAAGGACGCAATCGTCGCCTCCGTCAAGACCGCCAAGGCGGCCAACTCGGACTTCTCCGTCATCGCCGTCGGTCACTCCTTGGGCGGCGCCATCGCTACCATCGCCGCGGCCCACCTCCGCCGCGAGGGCTTCCCGACCGACATCTACACCTACGGCAGCCCCCGCGTCGGCAACGAGGCCTTTGTCGACTTCGTCACCAACCAGCCCGGCGCCGAGTTCCGCGTCACCCATGTCGACGACCCCGTTCCCCGTCTGCCCCCCATGTTCCTTGGCTACCGCCACACCAGTCCCGAATACTGGCTGTCCACCGGCAGCGCCACTACCATCGACTACTCCATCGCCGACATCAAGGTCTGCGAAGGCGACGCCAACACGAATTGCAACGGCGGCACCTTCGGCCTCGATATCAAGGCCCACGGGTACTACTTCAGCAAGACGGGCGCCTGCGGCACGGGCGGCTTAGGTTTCCGCGCGAGAGAGGAGGATATTTCCGACGAAGAACTCGAGGCCCGCCTCAAGACCTGGGTGCAGATGGACATTGAATACTCCAAGAATCTGGGTCACTAAACAAAGACGCAACCGCGAGAAAAGATCAAAGCTTTTATCGCATCTCTGGGCAACATCAATCATGACCTGTGTGTGTATGATATCAAGGGCAGGGCAGGGCAAGGCAGGGCGCGGGCTTTTGGAGTCTTATACAGGATGAGGAATCAGGTCACTTTTCGAACGAGATACCATTTGAGGAGCAGAAGAGTTGAACAAACCGTTTTCTCATGGCCGGAGCATGGCTTACTATTTCAAGAACCACATATCCCATTCATGTATATAATTGTGTGGTATATAATCTCACAAAACACAAAAACTGATATTGCCTGGCGCTCACACCCAAAACCCCCTTTACAACACGCAGAGTTGGATTTACTGTGACGACGTGTTTGTGAAAAGGTATGAATAGATTCCATCTCGGACAAGGCTGCGCGCGGTTAGGAAAATCACGGACACCTGTCATCCAAAGGACTCGTGGTTGAACTAGACGCCGTACTCGGAGAGAGGCGGAAGAAGTAGACAATTAAGATGTGAGAGGGGTCCAGGTTATGTTTCCTCTCCCCTCTCCCCTCTCCCCTCTCCCCTCTCCCAAGTAATCCTAAGTCCAGGCCCTCATCATAATTGAATACAAGTTTCGTCTCTGTGGGCATGAGAAGGGTATGGTCTCTATGTAAATAAGCACTGCAATGTTTTCTGCGCTTGGTAACGCGGATGGAAATAGAGTTGCAAGCAACGGGGGACTGTTCACCTGAAAGCTGTAAAGTGAAACCACGAGGAGCCAACAAGTCAATCCAGAGATGTTACTAAAAGAGGGACAATGGGGCACTACCTAATTACTGGATCTCTGTGTCATCCAGTTTCATCAATGAGCAAAAAAGAAGAGCTAGCTATATACACTAGGGCTCTATCTAAGGATCATTTTGAAAGCCATAATCTAACACTTGAATAAAAGGAGCCAATTCCATAATTGCGGCCACAATGCCACTGCGATGAATGGGGTATACACAGAGTAAGACACCTGCACAACTCCACGAGAGGGCGCATCAAAGCCACGACTTGCATCCTTTCTTCCTTGAACGCCACCCCCAAAAAAGCCAAAGTAGGTTTATGTGAAAAGACACATACTTAAAGACAAAGTGTTGGCTAAGTAGCTTAAGAGCCGCGGAAAAGGAACTGCATGTCCTCCGGGCTGAGAGACTCCATGGCCTTGTCATCTGCATTCACAGTGGAATTGATCATGTTCGTCTTCTTCTCTTGGATTAAAACCATGCGGCTCTCAACAGAGTCTTCAATGCAGAGGCGTGTAATTGTGCAAGGGCGTGTCTGGCCGATACGATGGCAGCGGTCTGCAGATTGCCATTCAGCGGCAGGGTTCCACCAACTGCAAATATGGGTTAGTGGCATGGTTTGCTACAACACAATGGGTCAGACTTACGGATCAACAATGAACACACGCGACGCCTCAGTGAGGTTGAGAGCAACACCACCTGCCTTGAGTGAGACCAGGAAGCACTCAACATCAGGCTTAGTCATGAAGTGGTTGATTGAGGCCTGACGCTGAGCCGGGCTCATGCTGCCGTCCAGCATGACGGTAGTGATGCCAGCACGACGCAGACGCCACTCAATCAGCTGCAGCATAGATGAGAACTGCGAGAAGATGATGGACTTGTGTGAGGCGTTGTCAGAACGAAGTCTGTGAAGCTCGTGGACAAGAAGCTCAATCTTGGATGATGAGGTCCAGTTCTCCATTTTAATTCGATTGATAATCGAACTCTTCTTGACCTGAGCCTCATCCTGCTCGATCTCAGGCTGCTCCAGATCAATAGCCAAACTGATGTGACAATGAGGGCAGTCGGGCTCATCGGATGACATAAGATAGCTTCGGGCACAAGCACGGCAGAAGTCATGCTTGCAACGGCTCCTGATAGCGTCTTCAGCCGGCTCATCACAGATGCAGCAGACCAGGGTGTTCTGGCCGCCTTCGGCATTCTTCTTCAAGATCAAGTCGGGATGGTCTGCAACTTGGCGCATCTGCATAATGAGACCGAAGATATTGGCGTAGTTGTTGAGCAAGACACCTTGAGACACGTAGGTCTCGAACTTGCGCTGGCCGTTGGTCATGATGCTGTTGGCGAAGTCGTTCTCTACCTCACCGAAGAATTGACGGTTGACATAGATCTCCTTGACTGGAAGCTCCATTGAGTCGGTGTTGTCCTTCTTCAAACGGCGAAGCATGATGCGGTCGGTCATCAGACGAAGCTTTCCAAAAGCCTCGCGTCCTGGGCCAAGGTTGCCGAACTTCTGGATTGGGTTGAGAAGCTCCTGATTGAAAACAGAAACATGCTGCATGCCAGCATGACCACAGCCGTTACAGCGGTGGTCGTCATCAAGGTTCCACTCCAGACTGGTGCAAGGACACTGCTTGCAGAGGTAGGAGGCGAAGGGCGTAATGTTGAGGAAACGGATCAGGGAGAAGAACTCGCCAATGCGATTCTGAAGAGGTGTGCCCGTCAAACACCATCTGTAGCTGGTCTTGAGGGCGAAGCACGCCTTGGCGGTCATGGTAGTGCGAACCTTGATGCTGTGGGCTTCATCGAGAATGACGCGATGGAATTGAAGCTTGTGAATCAAGCTCTCCTCCTTGTGGAGGCCATCCTTGCGAGCGAAACCCTTCTCTTGATGGCGGTACATGGACTCAAGGCTGTTGTAGGACATCATGATCACGTCGTACTTCTTAAGTTCCTTAAGTGTCATGTTCTTCGTCTTGGCAATGGAGCCATGGTGGACAAAGGTCTTGAGAGTGCCGTCCGTGTAGGAGGCAATTTCCGATTGCCACTGCATGAGAGCAACAGGCGGTACCAAGACGAGAGAGGGAAGCTTTGCGGGATAGTCGGACATTATCAGCGACACCGCTTGAATCGTTTTTCCCAGACCCATCTCATCACCGAGAAGACCACCTTTATATTCGGTTTGCTCCATGGCAATCATCCATGCAACTCCCTCAAGCTGGAAAGGCTTCAGTTGGCGAGAGATGTTAGGTGGCTGAGGAATCTTCTCGGGTTTGATGGGAGCCAATGCCTTCAGCTCATTCCACATAGTCTTTAACTCTGGGTGGTGAAGCTCAAGCCTGTGACGCTCGTGCATGCCTCGCCGGCGACTGCCCCGCTGGTAGGCACGGCGTTGGCGGGACTGTCTGACAACAGCGTTCTGCACGCCACTACCATTGGTGTCGCTTGAAACGACCGAGACTGATGATGCGTCGGACACGAAGTCAGAGAGGCTAGATAAGCCATCAGACTCATCCTCTGGGAGCTGTACTGCAGCCGTGGAAGTCGGGCGAGTAGGCCGGGATTGCACGGCAGTGCCAGTGGCTCTGGAGCTTCTAGCCGGCTTATTGGCTCTACTGCTTGATGCCTTCTTCGCCTCTCCATCCGAGTCGTCTTCTTCCTCCAAGTCGCTAAAGGCCTCATCAGAGTCATCAACTTGCACGGGGTCGGCAAGCTCATCGTCATCGTCGGAATCAGCAACGACGACACGCTTTCGCTTCTTTGCCGCAGGTTTCTTGACTGATGCGCTGGTCTTGGGAGGGCGACCACGACGAGGTCTAGCACGAGCAGCAAGGGATCGATCATCCGTATCGGCCTCACTGAGGTCGACGTTTGAAGCGTCCGGACCTGAACGCTGGTTGAGCGGGCTGTTGTATTCCTCCTGCTGCAATCTCAAAGCGAGATCTGCATCGGAAGTAACGATGGCACCCCTGCTGTTCTCCTCTTTCTGTAGGCGACGGGCGACAAGGGCATCAGGAGAAGTGTCGGAATCCTCCTCATCTTCGTCGCTGTCTTGAATAGTAAGACGCTTACGCTTGGACTGCGGGTTGAGTGAGTACGCGCTGTGACGAAGAGCTCGTTCGTGGGAAAGGTCAACAGCACTCGGGATGGCGACCTCGAGATTCATGGTTGATGGGCGAGATCTGGTAGACCGCTTCAAGCCTTCGCCAGTAGATACAGAGGGAACAGGAGTGGCAACATTGCTGGTAGCTGGAGTTGAATGCTCGCTGGCAGACGTGAGATCGGCCGAGGCTGCAGCCGATGGAGCAGAGGAGACTGAATCGTTGGCAACAGTAGATCCCTGGCTGGGCCTGCCTCTGCCTCTCTTAGCAATGGCTGGGGTGGATGTCTCAACCTTGGGCTGCACAGAAGCTCCAAGATTCTTCGACGAAGCTGATCGGGTAAGCCTGCCAGTGCCAGAGGCGGAAGCAGTCTCGGGGATGTCTGCAATGTGTTAATAACTGATTTCTGAAGTTTGTCTTCTCTTTCGGATTGCATCTGCCAGACAGGATGGCAGGAAGAAAAAAAGCGATTAGAGCATGGATGAGATGAAATTGTGAACTTACTGGTTCGGGTGGAAGCCAAGCTCTCAGCGAGAGAAGGGCGACCACGACCACGGCGACTGGTCATCGTAGAGCACCTTGTTGCGTTCTGTATCGCAAAAATGCTCACTAGTCCAGGTTGTGAACTCGATTGAAAAGACTGGAGGTCCTTCTCAATTTCGCAATTCGCGTAAAGGTAAAGGTTTGATGTGATGCGGACAAAAGATGGGATGGGCGGGACAAAGCTCGGCAAGTGGCAAACCGTCTCAATGGCTTATCGCCGATTGGGAAGCGCCTTGAGCTTAGGACAGCTGCCGGTCTACAGATGGGGAAAGAGGCAGCAAAAAGAAGGGGATTGAGAGGCTGACGGCAACAAATTTGCTGCAGTCCGCCGGGTAGGGAGAAGAAATAATAATTGGTGGTGGAAGGTGAAGGTCGAAAAAAAGGGAAGGAAAAGTGCCTTGCCACCCAAGCTGAGAGGCCAATCGCTGGGGAGAATGGGAAGAAGGACAGACAGAGGTTCTCGATACGCGCTAGAAGCCGACTACCACAAAAAACGGGCTCTTTACACGAAATCACATGACCTCTTGATCAAGGGAGGGAAGGTGCCTACCCTCAGTGGTAGTTCCTGCCTGGAATTTCTTACAGAGAGAGGCGGGGGCTAGCTGGTCCCGTCCTTTAAGTCCCGTGGCAGTGGAGGCTGCTGGGTGTGCATGGAGAGTTGGGTTGACAGAATGAAGACATTGAATTGACACCTTGGCCACGCTTTGGGCGCCAGATAGGTATATCAAGTCCATCTCAATTGATTTTGTAACTTGAAGACGCTGCAGCTGCTTGTTATGGTGATTTTCCTCCTAAATAACTCCTAGGAAAACACAGTTCAATCCCGGGAATGACGATGATGCTGCTGCTGCCACCTTTTGCAGAATAACCTCCCGATCTCCAGGCCCCTGAAGCTCCAGTAAAGCAGGTCGATTTAGGGCGATCGATCCCACTCAGACCCCGGCCCCCGACGTCTCCGGTGTGATGGCTCTTGCCCCACGCTTTCCCGCTAACTTGCCTACCCCACTTCAATTAAAAACCCTGGCAGCTGCGTGGTCTACAGTTTAAAAGGTCCATTCATAGAGTCTCTCACACAGTCTCAATTCACCATATTGCCACTAGAAAGTCGCGAAATAAATCGTATTGGCAAGAATGTGTACAGTGTGGATATAATAGTGGGACACTACCTAAGTAGGTGGAGGGATCACTGCTACCATTGAGCTTGTGGCTTGCTCTCAAGCTGCCCTGAGGTATAGTATGGTGGTAAGGTAAGGTAAGGCAAAGGAAGGCGTGTCTCACCTGCACATCTTTGTAGCCTTTTAATTTGCCTCCCATCAACATCACAACTTTTGTCAATTTTCTAGATTGACTGAAACTGGATGCCACACCAGACCTTATCACCCCAACACCTACCGCAAGAGAAGGATCCTCCATCCTCACTCCCCTCTGCTTTTGCGGTTTATTTCTGGTTAGTACTTCCTTCCACTTGGCTTTTTCCACGTTCCCGTCTCACACCTTGGCAACGAGTTTACCTAGTAGACAGACACAAAGCAACTTCACATACATATTTTTTTGGCTTTCACCTCAGTCCTGCCACCTGAACATCTTGTCGTCGGACTCTTGGTTTTTTGTGCCAGGACCGGTCACTGAGATCACTCCAACAACTGAAGCCTTCAAGTGAAGCAAAGTATCACAGTCTAAACGGCATTACTCAAGATGGCGCGGGGTTTCCGTCGTAGACCAATGTCCCCAGGTCAATCTCAGGCCCAGGATCCAGCTGCACCTCAAAACCAGACTCAGCCAGCCCAGCAGCCGGCTGCGGCTGCACAGGGCCAAGCAGCGCAGCAGAACCAAGCACCTGCCCCTGCCCGGCGTCACATTTCAGGGCCGTGAGTACTAGAAGGCCATAATAACCACATATTATCTTACTAACCTTTACAGGCAATCAGCTTTGACAGATTACCTTGCTGTATGACGACATTCCGATGAAGTCTGGGGCATGTACTGACATCTTGTAGAGTCACAACATTTCTGCCAACCAGATTCGCCGCGATGCTGATCAACGCCGCGCTGCGGCAGCAAGGACCCAGCAGCAGAACGGGGACAATCCCGGTGAGGATGAAGATGAGGAAGCCAGAGAGGCTGTAGCAAGCTCGTCCCGCAAAGAGACTGTAGCTGAGAAGGCTAAGCGTCAGAAGAAGGAGCAACAGGCAATCGCCAAAATCAAAGCCTCGAGAGCGTTTAAGAAGCGCAAGCGAAATGCCGACGACGAGGACGACGATGATGACATCGCTCGCGCTCTCATGGACGAGATGTCCCAGCCGCTCCCTGGCCAGATGGACAACTGCGAAATCTGCAAGAAACGCTTCACAGTCACACCTTACTCCCGCACTGGGCCTAAAGGTGGCCTTCTCTGCGCAAAGTGTAGCAAGGAGGCTGCCGCCAACGACAAGCCTGCCAACAAGAAGCCGCGCAAGTCCGCTGCGGGTGGTGGTGGCCGTCGCAAGGTCCAGAGCAACATCCTCGATGGCACCTACCACACTGGCGCCAAAAAGTTGACGACGCTTTGCATTGAAACCCTGGCCAAGAACGTCGACCTCGCCGACAGTCTGGGTGAGCTGCCCGACCACATCGTGGACAAAATTGCTCGTTTGTTTTCCAAGCGCCGTCTCCTTAACCCTCAGACACTGGCACTATTCCTACAACCCTCGTCATCATTCATCAACATCTACGACGGTGCTAAGCTGAAGACGGATGAGTACATGAGCATTTTCCAGGTCGCCTCGAACATCAAGGAGTTCAAAGCCCGCAACGCCATTCAATTCAAAGACTCCGTCATGGAGTATCTTCTGGATCGCGGTATTCAGCTCACGTCTTTCTATCTTCACGGAGCCAACCTTCTCAGCGACGTCATGTGGGCCAGGTTCATTCAGGAGAAAGGCGCCTGCTTGGAAGCGCTCCGGGTATACTACACCGACAGACATTTCGGAGACGAGATGCTGGCTTTGCTCCCAGAGAATTGTCCCAAAATGACTCGCCTCAAGGTGTACCACAACCAGAAGGTCACGGATGTCGGCATTGCAGAGATTGGCAAGATGAATAGCTTGAAGCATCTGGGTCTTCACTTGCAGCATCGGATTGATCCCAAGATCATGGCATCCACCATAAACAGCATCGGAGCAAACTTGCAAACGCTTTCTTTGCCGCTGTTTCTCGATGCCACCAACGAGGTCTTGGCTGCTATCAAGAAGTCTTGCCGCTCCCTCAAGAAGTTATGTATCAACGACAGTGATAAGTTGACCGATGTTGGCTTCGTTGATCTGTTCACTGATTGGAGCAACCCGGCGCTCGAGATCATCGATTTCGAGAAGTGTCGCCATGTCGACAGCACCGATCCCCGAGACAACGCGTCTAAGATCGGACTTTGTTCCGATGGCTTCCGCGCCCTCATGAAGCATTCAGGTCGCAGACTCAGGAACATCAATGTCCACGGCTGTCGCCACATCACACGCGACGCTTTCGAGGATGTTTTCTCGGCAGACAAGCAATACACAGAGCTTCTTAAACTAGAGGTTAGCTTCGTCGAGGAGGTGGACGACTATGTTGTGGGTTGCATTTTCCGCAGCTGCCCCAACATCAAGGAGGTCAACGTGTTTGGCTGCATGAAGGTCAAAGATGCTCCGGTGCCCAGAGGTAAGGTTTTGGTCGGCGTGCCGAACGCTGTGGGAATGGTTATTGAGGGTTCTGCCGATTGAGTCAAGCCTCTGCGCGAAGGATTGTACGAGTATGTTATGTGGTTCGGCGAAGGACAACGAAAGAAGGGCCGTGCGGTAGTTCAGACTTTTGATACCAACCAGGCTATCCCTGTATGTATGTAGGGGTCTCTCCCACATTTTCTCTGTAGAAAAAATGGAAGAGCAATGGGTCTTTCCTGTACGATGGCAGGGGTTTGTGGTGACAACTGGTGGTGTCGGGATTGTCTCGCGGAAGCCCATCACAGATATTGACGCCGTCACAATTCTTGCTCTTTGTGGATGAGCTAGAATATTAGATAGCGTTGAAGACCATAAAATCCACCCATGATTGTCCTCTGGCACCCATGCATGATGATATTTGGAGATTTTGACTTGATGCTAGATCTATCACACAAGGAGCCCGTCTCTCCCAGGCCGGTGACGGAAATCCGGGATGAGGTGCTTCCGGGCATTGTCAGCTGGCACCGCCACAGATCCACTCGGGGCTACCTTAAGTGGGGTCTGCTCATCTCAGCCTCAGCTCCCTGCGGAAGGTATCTACTATAGTAGTCAAGGCAAGGCAGATGGCCCAGCGGCAAGGTTCGCGGTTCGCAGGTACCTAAGGTAGGGCCACCTACCTAAGTGCAGTATCCACACCGTCCCCCGGCGCGTTGGCCTAAACTTCCTTCCCCTGATTACTATATCCAACCAGCTAGAAGCAGTGCACCTCAGCATTACGGGCCGCCCCTTCTCGCCCACGACCAGGCGTTCGTTCGCATTTCTCGAACCCCGTCCTTTCCGAACCGCCATGATCCTTCTCTCCCTTTGCTCTTTCCCCGAGTGAATTGGATGGATCTTGCTCGTCCGCAATCTCGTCCGCAATCGTCCCCCGAAAACATGTCTCGTCGTTGGGCGCGAAAGGTAGAGCGCTGCTGCTGCACCTTCGCGACCTACATCCCCCTAATATTCGTCTATGGCTTGACCACCTGGGCCGTCTGGGTGGATGTCACCATCGGGTCCGCGCCCTCGAAGGCAGCTTGGCTCGGTAAGTCCTCGCGTGACGTCGTTCGCGTCCCGTCTCCAGCTCGATCGTGAAGCTGACACCTTCCTCAAAGGCACCGGGACCTCCGCTGTCGCTGTCCTCCTCTACGGCCTGCTCAATTGGTCATACACAACCGCCGTCTTCACGAATCCTGGCAGCACGACGAACGATAATGGGTACAGCACCCTTCCGACTGAGGCGCCTCCGGCCGCTACCTCCTTCACCGTCAAATCCAATGGCGAAATACGATTCTGCAAGAAGTGCCAGGCGAGGAAACCAGATCGCGCTCATCACTGCTCAACATGTCGCAGATGTGTGTTGAAGATGGATCACCGTAAGAATCTTCCGACCGAGTATCAAGTGGAATAGGCTGGCTAATGCTGCGATCAGATTGCCCTTGGCTGGCAACCTGCATTGGTTTGAAGAATCACAAGGCGTTCCTGCTGTTTCTCATCTACACGACGTTGTTCTGCTTCTATAGCTTCTTCGTCTCGGGGAGCTGGGTATACATGGAGGTCATCAACAACACAACTTACGTGGAGACATTAATGCCCATTAACTATGTCATCCTGAGCGTGATGGCCGGCATAATAGGAATTGTGGTTGGCGCATTTACAGGTTGGCACATCATGCTGGCAAGCCGCGGCCAGACGACCATCGAATGCCTGGAGAAGACGCGCTACCTCTCCCCACTCAAGAAGTCCATCCAGAACCAATTTGTCGCACAACACAACGGTGATGGTGTCCCTCTCCCGGCGTACGGTCAGCAACTCCTCGACATACACGCGAACGCACTCCCCGGCATCACGCGACCCGAAGAAGGCGAAGAATTCCGTGGGCACCCCGGCGCCTCGAGACCAGCGTACCAGAACTACGATGAAATGGAACGACAGCGTGCGAAGAAGCGTTACGAAGAGTATCTGGACGAGCAAGACTCCGAAAAGCTCCCTAATGCCTTCGACCTCGGCGCGAAGCGCAACCTCCTTCATCTCTTTGGCCCCAAACCTCTCTTTTGGTTCGTACCCGTCTGCAACACTACTGGTGATGGATGGTCGTGGGAGCCCAGTCCTAAGTGGGTAGCTGCGCGAGAGCGTCTGGCAAGAGAGCGCGAGGAGCAGCGTGCCCGCGAGATGAACGCTGGCTGGGGCACTGATGAGCCGCCATCTTTTCTGCGTTCTGTTCCTGCCAAGCCTGACGGTGCTGGCCGCCACTACCTTACTTCTCCACCCTCTCCTCCAGCTGCCAACAGCCGCAACGATGGACCTAAGAGGCCCTCCAAAGCGGACCGGGTACTGGGACGAGACCCTAACCTGTACGCAGACGGGTTCCAAGAGTCAATGCCGATGCGCAAGCTTAGCCCGCGTGGCACAGCACTTGAGGATGAGCTGACGGATAGTGATATGGATGTTGACGACCCAGCTGCAGCAGAGCACCGCGCCATGAACCTCGTCACCAATGGTGGGTGGGGACGTAGTGGTGCCAGTGGATTGCTCAGAAAGAACAGTCCCACATCACCATCCCTCAAGAATTCGCCATCTAACGATGACACTGTCGACTGAAATTAGAAAGGGAAACTCCAAAGGATGGATGTCTTTGTTTTAGGAACCAAAAGGGAGCGGTGGTTAAAAAAATGATATCCAAAGCATATGCTTGTTGGCAGCTTTGCAACGGCTCAAAGAATGAGCACACAACTGCGGCGTCGCTAGAGATCGTATCGCATCATATGTACGTTTCGTTATCGCAAGGAGAACAAAACTGAGAACCCAAAGGATCGGAGTATCCTAGGTGTGTACATTGATATTTGTCAACCATGGGTGTTGGGGAGTGTTTGACCTTTCTGGTATACATCATGTCCCCAATGAGGGAATTGAACAATAATGCTGAGTAGCTTTCGCCGTCACGAATATCAAGACTTCAACTTCATTCAAATCCTGACTGGCTATGCTTTCAGGTCAATTGGGGGTCGTAATGGAAAATGCTCACCATACTGAGCTATCGAGATGAATGCACAACTCATCGAACTACGTGATGCCGCAGTCCTTGGAAAATCAGGGTATCGTCAGATCTGACACCCATGCCGGCCAGCGCCAATTCTGCTATGCGCCTGATGAGGAGGAAGATGTATAGATATTCAAGACGAGGTATGGTTTCTGCTCCCAACGCCGTCTTATCTGCCGCAGTGTAGTGGTATCTTTATACCCATCGCTCTTCAATGCCTCTCTCCGTCATGGTCTAAGTAGTCTCTCCCCCTCAGGAAATCACCAGCAACCAGGTTCACCTGCTCTGTCGCCCTGCTTTCGTTGAAGCTCGATACTTCACTATCGTCCACAAATATGATGTGAAAAGGGACCGCCGGTTCCTTTGGACTTGCTGCTAGACTTGCGCCGGGTCAACAATCAGTACAGCCTGCGACAAATCCTGCCCAAGATACGCGTGTTGAGGCTGTGTCGCGAGGTTTTCGTTCTTGTTCAAGGCGGATGCTGAATGTCCAGCAGAATGACTTTTCATCTTTCCTACCAAGTGAATCAAAGGATACGCCTGGAGTTTATTTTATCAGTGCCCCTTCGAACAACGCCGGAATAGTAGGGGCTTGCTTGGCAGTCTGATGGTCTAGAAAACTCGTACTCCTAGGCAGGAGTGAACAGTCACATCCAGTGTTATACTCTTAGATTATTTAGCTTCATTGAGATGCCATCGAAGTGATCCCAGGTTTCGCTACTAACGTTGTCGTTCTCGTCGTTTGTGCAAGAAAACCCATCGTTATTGCAATGCGCCTGTTACTTTTCGCCCTTCAGAAAACATAATCCCCATTGACTCATTCCAGAAACACCCTCATTCCAGCGCATATGGATGGAATAGTTACAGAATCCAGATCGATGAGGTCCATGTTGACGACGAGGTCGCGCTAGTTGACGAGACCGACTTCTTGAATCAACGAGTGAGTGGTCCTGGCAACTCGCTCTACTCGACTTGGCTGAAATGACTACCAACTCATATTGGGAAGAGTCCCGTATCTCCTCAGAAAGTTAGGAGGGACAATCTCAGAACTTGTCAGCTGAGGGTCAGAGTTGGAGACAAGATGCTTGCTCCCAGTCGACACAAAACTTTCTTTCCCGGATTCCTCCACGTCTGCGTGCTTTCTCCATGTCCGGTCCAGGGTTGCCTTCATCGTTGCTCCCTTGCTTACCGCCAATTTCTGTTCCTAAAGCCAGGAGGACATTGCCGCGTCTTGGAAAATCAGTAATCCATAGATGTTTTGTCACCAAAACACTCAACCGAGATCAGCCACGGCTCCAGATCCTGGACACCAACCCATTCGTCAAGAACACGTCTCAATTGTCTCTGCGTCTATGAGGTCTCTGGAGCTATCTCGAGTAAGCAGACACCGCTCCGGCACGACTGCCTCGGAAAGAAGCTCCAAAAAGCCCACCCCCAATTGCCACGCTAACCCCATGTTTGCCCCAGCATGAACCATCAGAGCGAGTCCAGACCACCTCAGGTTTCCTTTTTCGATTTTGCACGAAACATGTCATCGGGGTCCTTTTTTCATGCCGAAACAACGTCAGTCGACGAGAGAAAGAAACAAGGTCTGTCTGTGCTAGACGACGATGGTCTCAAAAGAGCCCCAAACCAACACACTCCAGCTCCACCACCGACGTCCTCGATTCGCATGACAACCCGTCCGTCCAATCTTACTTGTTGTACACCCGCATCATCATCCTACCAATCAACCAGCAAAATTTCCAAAACAAACTCAACCGCAACGCACGTCTTCGAACCGATAGGTTGTCCAAGACATTGGGAACTCTTTCTCAGAAACGTAAACCCTTCTTCGTCTTTTCCATCCTAGACAAGCCCTATCCCTTCCCACCTCGTCGGGACCGCACCCATGTTCCCTTGCAACCATCCGCCAAAAAAAAAAAAAAGGCCCTCCACATCCCGTCGAGGATCAATCCCGGCTCTGGCGCCGTTTCTCCATTTACACAAAACTCCGTTTAATCTCCCACCATTCTCGTCTCTTTCGAACGGAAAACGCCAACGCGTCGACTTACGCAGGGGCAAAGGGAAACTGTTGCTGCTGCGGTGCTTGGTCTCTGCCCAAGACACGCCATTCGCAAACGCAAACTGCCCATATCAACACCGGGGTGGAGGGCCAGGAGAGCAAGCCATTGCTGAACCTGAACTATATCTCAAACCCACCAGACGTCCAACGTTGGCCATCTGGTTTGCCGTCTGGTTTGCCGTCTGGTTTGCTTCTCCTGAGTAGCAAAACCGCTCATCATGTGCTCAGAGTGTCGAGCTCCCTAAGAAAGAAAAAAAGAAAAAAAAAGAAGGCGATGAATTCTCCGAAGAGAAGCAACTACCGGCCGAGAAGAAAAAGAAGAAGACGCCATGACCCAGACCCCATTTGTCCACATCACTTGGCGGGTATAACCGCTGCCTTCATCAAAGTGACGTCTACCTTGCGAATGTTACCTACTACCACCAGCGCCGCCGCGCGTTCTCAAGGCCCGAAGGTATCCATCGTGACAAAACTCAGTCCGCAGTGTATTCCCCAGAGAACGTCCATCTGTGCTAAATGTATGTGCGTCCCATACATCTCCAATCTACCTGCTTCGAACCCGCTCTCGACCGAACAGGACGAACCCACGCAAGCCCTCATCCGAAAACCTTCCGGTTCCGCCGTCCCAGTCCTCGAACCTCACGACCGTTGAACTAGTTCCGTTGCTGTTGCGTGCTTCAAGACCCCCATGATCCAGGTGTTGTCCATGATTACCCAGCCCTTCATCTGGAATCTCTCCCAGTGTAGCTCGTCCTTGTGTATCCACCCCAACGGCCTAAGATACTTGAACCCAGACAAGAAGGCGTGGGCCCAGGACCGGCACTTTTCGAGAAGATAGACAGGCGACTTTTAACACCCTCCCCCTCAAAATGACAACCGAAGCGAAAAAGAGGTGTTCGCTTAATGTTGTCCCCTTTGCAATTCACCATCACCAAGGGGGGATGGGGGGATGAAAAGACCACCTCTCCATTCTGCCCGTCCCACAGGTGCTCCATGATCGTCCCCTCCCCCTCCAAATCGAGACTGTCTCACTCTCTCTCAAAGTCCAACTTAGATGGCGCCATCAACCGCCTGATCCCGCCTTCCACCTTCCACCCGCGGCGACCAGCCATTTCTGTGATCCGCCGGTAGACATGTTCCCATCTCGCGGCACCTCGCGGATGAGACGGGGGGGGCGGAGGGCATTCACCATCCCCAAGTCACGTAAGACATGGCCTGCACTTGGCTTGGATTAGCACAGCAACAACGGCTCACATCATCCTGCCTGACATCCCCATATATCGCAGGAGAGACGCAAACGCTGACAGCTCACCATCCACGGAAGTGGAGTTCGCTGCGTGCTGTAGACACCCAAGCTGGCCTCTTACAGACACACGCGGCCCCGAGATCATGTACGACGGGAACCATGACCGAGAAGAAGGAAGCAGAAGCCGGCATCGCCAATTGCAGAGCTTATCCATGCTGAACACCGTGCTGGCTTGAACCTGCAGCATCCCGACTTCTCCGTCGACACCCCTACATCCCAGCAAGGCAAATATGTTGCATGTTCCTTTGGAAATGCCGCCATTCCTAACGAGGCAGCATCTAATCCACCCCGTCTCAGGCAGAACCGGGTAGTATCACGGGCATCGTAGAGACGAGGAGTGACTTGACTGTACATCCTCCATCCTCGTCTCTACATGACATCTACTTCTGCTAAGACCGCACCTAGTGACAACCCTACAGGACCACCATCTACATCATCCACATTCACATCCGCATCACAAAGCCCATGCCGCAGCCGAGATAGCAACCTCAACCCATCCAGGACCTTCAGCAAACCATAACCGCCATCTACGACTTCACCCTAGTCAAACCAACCACCACGCCCCTTACGGCCGCCCGCAGGACCAACGCATCAGCCCGCAGCTCTCATGCTCATCACCCACCTGGGAACTGAAATCCCCACAACATCGCACACGCTAATACGTGCTGATACGGGACCTGAATCTCCGATCCCTCCGCCTGGTCAACATCGCCGTTCTATTTCCCACGTGAAAAACCCCCCTTCCATGGGTTCTCGCAGGTTCTCCGTCCAAGATGCCGGGCGGTGGACACGCAAAGCACACCGACGTGGGGACCGGCGAGGCGGCGCGGAGGGGCGGACGGGGGCGGACGACCCATGTGCCGAGCGACGGGGCGTCCACCCCTGTCCGTCTGAACCTCTTCCTGAGCTGCCTACCCCCTGCCAGCTCTCTCTCTCTCTCTCTCAAGAGGCCCTAAGGTGAGCAGTCAGGTGTAACCTCTCACCGACATGATTGCCCACCGTCTGCTCGTCCAAACATGGCTTCCTCACCTGACTCACCTCGATGGTGTGCCGGTCAAATATCACTTGCTGCCGGGGGGCCTTCTCACCCGGCGGCCGCGCCACAGGGATAATGAATGGACGGAAAAGTACCATATCGGCAAGCCTTGCCTAGGTCGACCTCAAGAACCAAAAGCCCGGGGACGCGTCCTCCGTCCCCCCCCCTTTCCTGTGTAACCACGGCCACAGTCTGACAAAAGCACTAGGACCGTTCGCTAAAGAAGGACCAGCCCGCAGAACCGTTGCTGGGCCCCTTGCTCGCGAGACCCCTGTACGACCTCTGCCCTCCATCAGAGCCCCCGGAGCGCTGCCGTTACCTACAGCTATCCGTGACCTGGTCTGGCTGCCTCTTCGCCGTTGAGAAGCAAAGTATCCCGAAGGATTGCCCTCGCACTCGTTCCGTCTCTTCGCTGCCTAGAGGGAAGCATACGCCTTCACATCATTTACTACGTAGTGTCCCACCCGGTGGTCAGCCAGCAGCAGCTGCAGCTGGCGCTGGCGCTGCGCTCTGTTCCGTTGAAGAACACACACAACAGCAAAAAGAGCCGTACCGCTTCGATGCTACCTTTCGATCACAGCGCATCTCACATCAGAACCTTGAGGCTCTGCATCGTCCAGGACGAAGGAATGCATTACAGCCTGTTACTGTGGCTCCGCCGCCAAGGCAGAAATCATCGGAAATGACACAAGAAACGAACACGCGGGATCCATCCCGCCAGCTCACCCCCTACGCCCTGTGCCTATGACACGCTCACGCGGAGATAGACATCGCCAGGGCTCATGGGCCTGGTTTGATGGGAAGCTGGTTGGGGGCCGAATTCCCAGTGATAGGAACATCTGCTGCTGCTGGCCCCCCCCCCCACCCCTTGGAGAGGGAGATAGGGGGGTGGGTGGTCACCAGCACCCAGGCGGCCGGTGTCGATCGAGACCACCTCGCAATCCCGCCCCCTGACAGTCTCTTTGTGCATAGACACTATTCTGTAAAAGGACGGAGGCCGTTGCCAAAGGCGGAGAGTCTCCGGTCAGAGGTGTCAGCGATGCCAAGCGGGCCCCGTCGCGATGTCGACGGCCGTCAGTAGTCGCCGCCGAGCGCGTGTGTTTCCTTCCCCGCGTGCTTCGGCTGGTGGCATTGACTGGACCGTAATACTGAGCCTGCCGTGGGCGATCGCAGACGTGTAACGATCCAGCGTTGGTCAGGGGTGTATGTGTGTGTGCGTGTGCGTGGTCCCTCAACGGCGATAGCGAAATGTCATGTCTTCTCCCCGCTCGCGTCGGATCCGACGTGTCTCAAAAAGAAGAGCATCGTCATGAAGAACCATCATGCCCGCCTTTTTTCTGGCGCCGTCACTGGCAGTATGCAGGCAATTAACGCATAGAAGCGACGGGTCAACTCTCACCTTGAGTGACGTGGCAGAAACGCAGCACATGGCCCTCTCCTTCTGATATCACCATCTATCAATAGCAGACGGGCTGTTCCCGACAGGTACTGATACCGGAGAGGTACGACACCAAGACAGCGAGCGGGCGGCAGGCAGGATGCGTTGAAGCCGCAAAAGGTGAGGAAGAGCATGCTGTTGGTGAAAGGGGACGACTGCAGCGCCGGTCCTGACCTCTTCCAGCCTTGCTCTCCGCCACGGGTGCTGCTGTTGCTTTCGTCGTTGGAGCTTCGGGGTAGAGTCGTATATGACAGCTCACAAAACATCCATGGGGACCATCGTCCATATGCTGGCTGACATGCGTGACGGACAGGACCAGGGTTTGCTATATTGCGCCGTGTTGGAGCAACGAAGCTACGACGCGCCGCCGTGGGTCAGATTTCGGGGTCGGGGGGGGCGGGGGGACTCAGAGATGAGTTGTTCCTCCTCAGATGACCCAGGGCAATGTCGCCTGTAGGGCAGGCACTATTATCGGTCGATTCTTGCTTGCGGGTGGTTTCGTCAACACGAGACGCGGGGGCCATGCGGGCTGCCCGCCAAGGAGTGGTTAGTCTGAGCCGACAGCTCATGTCGTACAAGACAAGGAAAAGAAGCAGTGCGTGATTCGGTGAGGGTACGCGCCTCGTCCGCCTCACCGACGTAGACCTGCACAGGAACCCTCGTGCCGGGCCTGGTGAAGGGGGCTTTGACTATGGGAAGACCCGGGGTCGAAAGTGCCCGTTGCCGCCCTTCAGGCTACAGCATGGGCCGAAATTTGCGGTCCATAGCGTAATCAGCAGAATAGATCTCGTGACGCCTAGTGTACGCCCTGCAAGCTGCACGAGGTGAAGAAAGCAGTAAGGCCCGGAGGATTTGTGAGACTGACGGGGTGGGAGGCACCTTGTCGGTGAGCACTACGGCGCAGCAGAGAACGACTTCGCTTCGTTGGCGGACGTATTCGTACCGGCACCTCTCTAGTCTCGGACTCAGCCCAGGCTGCTGCTGCGGACAGCCGGTACACTTGAGAATCCTGGGCCACCGGATAGGAACCGCGGACATTGTGAGAAGCTGGTGAATGCTACCGAGGATAACCATAACCGCATTGGGACGGGTGCACATTTTCAAGACTGACCGGCGTAACAACATATCTTTACTTCGAACATGCCGGCCCAGCCTACCGTTGCAACGGCCCCCCCCCTCATCCTCAATCCTCGTCCTCATCCCCCGCCCGGCAGGCCGTCACCCCCCTCATCAACCACGTTTCGCAGGCTTGTTCTTTGTTTCTTCGTTGCGAACAAGGGCGAAATGTGACAAGTCGTAAAGCCCCCCGAGGGCCAGAGGCTGGGCTGCCAGCGAAGCAACGTCGACGGGGGAAGGGAGGGGGAGCGGCCCGGGTAGGTGTGGGTGTGAATGGTGGTGCGAACCGAGTACCGATCTCCGGCCCTCGAGGAGGACGGAGACCCTGGCGTCGATTGCCCTATTCGGACGCTGTTGCTGCGGGAAATGGATGGTTGTGGTGGAGGGGTGCACCTTGTGGTTGGACAGAATAACGCTATGGATTGCCGGGGGTGGCAGAGGATTGAGAGTGCCTTGAAGGGGGGGCTCTCAAGCCTACGCAAAATTCGAACGCCGTGATGGCGATTAGTGAGACGTTATCGAAAAATGTCTGGCGGCTGCGGACTAATGTGGTCAGTGGTCAGCTGGGTGTGATACTCTTTCCTTTGGAATAATCCTCTGGAAATAAGAGGGGCGGAACAAGATACGACACTGGTGGCGGGAACGACCGCGAGGTAGGGGTAGACAAACGACGGTGTACTGTAGGTTGAAGGCGTGACGTGAGGCTATCGTGAGATTTGGCTCCAAAACTCGGCGCTGCGGAACCCTGGGTGTGGAAAAGGCGGCGGCGGCGCATGCGGGTCCCCTTTTCTTTTTTCTGGGGCCGGCCCTCCGCGGCCCCGGCCGGCATCCGGCGCAGAAAGCCCGAAGCTTCAAGCCCAGCCCAGCCCAGCCCAGCAGTGCCTAGCGCACAGCACCAGTCGTGGAGACAATCTCGGAGGATTGAAGGGAAGTTAGGGAAAGGGGGATCGAGGATTTGCAAGGCGTCGTGACGTGTTCGTCGGAGACATTTGGCGACAGTGTCTTTTCTTCTTGACGCAGGCTTGCATTATGATTTTCCAGGCGCCCCTTGGTCTACCTCGACGGCGGACGGACGCCACGTACAGACGAAAACATGGAACGGCGGCTGCTGCTTGCAGGCCGTCAAATTCCAGTCCCAATCTGAGGCACATGATTGAAGTCCGTCAGCCATAACCCGAGTAAACCACACACACCCTCGGCCCCCTCCGGCCCCTAAGCACCCAACTCCACATCTCCCGCAGACAAAGACCGGCGTTTGAGGCTTGATTGACACTGGAGCTCAGATCGTACGGTTCCTACATTGGCTTTCTGCTCTCAATCTCCACCGCAGGAGGGGCATTTTCGGCCTCGCATTCTGGTCCCTGGAAAGACGTCCGAGAAGGAGAAGAGCTACCGTAGGACGTGCGCAGAAAAGAAGAAGTTAAAAAGCCCATCCGCGTGTGCGCAGTCTCGGCTTACACGCTCGCGGTCAAGCAACGTGGCCTGCCATCCCACATTGCACCGCTCGCCCCCGAGGTCGCTTGCTTGAACCAATGAGAGTCGCGCGGAGGGTTTGTAATAAGGCGATCCTCTGCTCCGTCTGGCATTTGCCAGAGCATGGCTTGCGCCGCCGGGTTTAGCCCACCGTATCGCGATGAGACGGGTTTTGAAGCCCTGGCTAGCATCGTGAGAATGGGTGCATTTGCGTGTGTCGGAAGGGGGGAGGGAGTGGTTGTGTCCTTTATATTGAACATGCCTTGAACAGTCAATATGCGCAGAGGAGATTGACTAGGCCATGATGAAGCGATGCGGGAGCAGCGCCAGGCGATGCGAGGCAAGGTGCGACATGGCACGATGAGGCGAGGCGGCGGTAAAATCCATGATCCATCGTGCACGCGCAGCGATGTGGAAGGACTCAAGCAAGAGCAAGGGTGTTGAGTCTGAAATCGGTATAATTGACTACTTGACGATAGAACATATCGGAGAGGGTTCATGAAGAGACTTTACCAATGGAGGGAGGAGTCTTCGTCCTGGAGGCTTGTCATGAGGAGAGCCCGCTCGATGCGATGCGCGATGTGGCCACAAATACTGAGCGACAACGAGGCTCATTTGAGAGAAAGCCAGATGCGGCCAAATGCGTGACACGTGCTTAGCTGAGAATTTCAGATGTGGTGGTTACACAGCCAAATAAACCCGGAGAAATCTGAGATTTCGAATCCCAATCTCATTCCATCATCCATCGTGCGCAGCCCTACCCCCTCCTCCTCCTCCCCCCCGCTCTCGGCGGCTCCTAAATGCAACGCGACGGTTGATTGGGGGCGACCCGTCACACCAGAATAGCAACAAAATCCGCAGTCAGCCCCGCGGAGCACTTTACTTCGTGGGTTGAGTGAGTCTCTGGCGAGTCTACTTCTCTGGTTTTCCCGTTGTTGTTCATTTATAGTCACAAAAAGTAAGTGTCTTAACACAAACACGCACACATAGCAAACCCGGCTTGTGGGGGGGGGGGGGGGGGGGGGTTGTAAGGCCGAGCATTGCGGAAACAGTCATCTCGGGGCTTCTCTTTGGAAACCGTTTGCTGGGAAACTTCGAGGCGACCATCTCCTTGTGCGAGACGAGCACGCGGACATGGCCACCACAGCTGAAAAAAAGGCGCCCATCGTAGGGTTTGATTACGGGTCAGTAATCAGGCATGATGAGTTGAATGGAGAATACGACGCAAGCACGAGTAGCGCGCACTAGCGCGGCCGGGGAGGACTCTAAGAATATATATCGTCAGTATCTTGCCCAAGGAAGGGCGAATAACCTGGCAGCAAATAAACGGCAATTGCGCCAGTAATACGCGGTAAAAAGGAATTTTGGGTCGCATCCAGGAGGGGGAAACGCCAAAATTCGACCGTTCTCAATCGCTGCCCGCCTGCCGCTTTGAGCCGTGAAAGTGGGCGATTGAGCCGGGGGGGGGGGGGGGGGGGGTGGACATTGGTCCAAGGGGGAAGAGGATCGTGTGCGTTGGTGTCCAAGTGGAGAGAGAGATATATAGTCGCTGGGGAGGGAAGAACTTGCTTGTTTCCCCCTTGGCCTTAAAGTTCCCACAGTCATCAACAGAGGAAAGGTGGGGGGGAAGGCCTCTGATGTTCAAGAAGGGAACGAAAATAACGAACATCGTCACGGGAGTCCCGAGCAAGAGGGCCGCCCTGTGGAGTGATCTGCAACAGCTGACCGGGGTCCGGGCCCGGAGCTAAGGTTCACCGAGTTCAGGTCGCATGGGGAGAGGACGGGAGGGGTTTTGACATCTGCTGGAAGCCTTCTAGAAAGGACTGACTGGGGTTTGGTTCAGGGAGGCTCTCAGCTTCAGGCAGAGAGCAGGATAGGAACAGGAACAGAAACCCGAGACAACTTTCCGTACTGTCAAGAGAGTTTACTCGTTCCGCCTGCCTGTCTGTTCAGTTCAGAGTCATCTTTGCCCCCCCAAATCTTGCCTCGCATTCTCGCGCTTAGGCGCAGCGTTGCATAGCTAACGACGCGCTGCCGGTCACTTCGGCTTTCCATCGCGACGAGGATATTCCTGAGACCGTCATTGGGACGGCGGCACGACTGGTTTCCATGCCCAAGAATAGCCGCGGGGCAAAGTACTGGCCTGGCGATTGTTTAGTAACAGTAGTTGAACGAATCGAAGGTTCGCTGTTGGTCACTCGGCTTGTCAAAGGCGCCAGGGCATGCAGGCAGTCTCCTGGTTGCGGTATGCGATCTCGATAATTCACCAGCCGAGGTACTTGTACCGAGTGCCCATATACATAGTAGGGACCCAGGATATGCCAACAGCATTGCATTGGTGCCCCCACGCGTTTGGGAAGGGCAACGCGGAGACGGCGCGCCGACTTTGTTGTTTGTTGAGTCAGGTACACACGTGCGGACGATATAAGCCCTGTTGGTGTTCAAGGCCCCCTCATGCTTGTTGCTTTCAATTGCTTGACCAGCCCGACCCCTTCGTTCCTGAGCATCGTCACATTTTCAAGCAGGGCCCTTGTTGACAGGCACAGCCAGGGGGAGGGAGACGGGGGGGAGACAGACCCCCGATGGAGTTTAACATTGATTGATTATAACGTCCATACTGACCGCTGGCGGCCCTGCTTGCGTTCGCGCAAACACTCATTGCGATCGCTGACGGGGGCCACTTCATTGCACACTCAACATGAGACGCGGTAGACGCCCAACATCTATTCCTGGCTGCAGCTGGGGAGGAGGACCATTGCCCGGCACAGATCGCGTGCGATGATGATCAGTTAATTAATTCACTCTTGTTTGACCCGGCTTCGCCGCTGCGGTAGCCAGATCCGTGAGCGTGGGTGCCATCTGTTCTCCAGATGCATCTGACTTCCCTCGGAGGCTCGGAGCGCCCTCCCCGGCTGCCTCGGCCGTTACACCAACGCCGCCAAAGCGATGGGATGGATTTGGCCCGTTTGTTCTGACCCCAGTAGAGCCTAGAGTGCCATGCGACGTTCTACCATGTTAGGTTTAGCCAAAAGGACATTCGGCAGTTCGGCGGCGGGATTTGTGTGAGAAATTGGCCCTTTCGATCTGATCTGCAAACGCCAGCCCGGGAATGAAGCCGTTTTTTTTTTTTTTTTTTTTTTTTTTGCTGGGAGTGATGGACCCCGATCCAGTAACGACACAATGCGGACATCGCCAATTGTTGGGATATTAAGGGTTAACTGATGTCGATGAGCAATTGAGAGCTGCAAATGTTGATCGTTGGACTGCTTCACAGTTTGGAGCGATGAAACCTGGGGAAGACCAGGCACTGCCTTGGCTTGATTGAGAGAGAAAACAAAGAAAACAAACAAAGGGATCAACCGCATGTCTCGCGTCTGCCCACCTGGTCTGTGTTCTTCTGTGGCGGTAGCAAATCATCATTAAACCGAACCTGTCCACCAAGGAACACTGAAACAGAGATGTTGGTGATCCATCTTCAGAATGAATGAGGAGTGCATTCAATGATCGATCACAATGCGAGGACATCTCCACGGGTCGCGTAGGGATCCCTAGATTCCCAGAGAAAACTGCGTTGCAGTGAGCGAGTTGCGCATGCGCGCCGCGCCACCCATGCCCAAACGCAGCATGATGCGCAGTCGATGGTCCTAGCGTTCTGTCTGAATAGAATTCACCCGTGGAAAAAATAGGAATCAAACCCGGGTTACATGTCATAGGTATGACAGTAAAGGAAGTGGGCAGAGGGTCTTTTCGTACGGGAGAAAACGAAGACGAAGGTGGGGAAAAAATAAGAAGGAAAGAAAAAAAAGGAGGGAAACAAAACAAGGGGTTGAAGTGCTTGACACATTACGGTTCATTGCAGGGCAACGCTTAATCCAAACTCTACCCGGGAATTTAGAGAGGGGTAGACGTAGCCGTTGGCCTACGTGCGCTCTGACAGGCTGATGCTCCCATCCCGAGTCCTAATCAGGCAAGTTGTTCAGTCAGGACTGTTCGCTGGCATGAAACATTACCGCCGCCTTTCTTTCACTGGCCCTACGTTTCTCCGTGCACACGCCGAGATTCGTCCAGCAAGAGTGACAGGATGAGTAGTCAATGCCGTCGAAATTCGCTCAACCCTTGACACTCGGTGTAATATGAGTTTCCGAGGGGACTCTCTCTCACCATATCACAAACCAGGTCTTTTGCTCTCTCATGCTCCAGTATGGATCAGTTGTTTTCCCTCCTGCACGTGAAACGCGTGAGAGCGATCACCAGGAAGAAAAGCGATGACCCCACCATGTTGTAAGGCGGGCGCCGCAGTGCCTGCAGCAGACACGCAGTTGGCTAGTTGTCCCCAGACGATCGCATCCTCAAATTTCAACTACCCGCGCTCTCCGTGCGGGATATGCGGTATACATGGCCTTCTTACGCCATCGTTATCTTGTGAAGCTGCTGTCTTGCGTGATGATTACGTTTGGGACACAGCAACCTATGATACCGACAGGCGTTCTGTACGGTCAATCGACATGTCAATCGCTATTCCCCACAAAAATCCCCTCATCTCGGTCGCAGCAAAAACCTTGTGTAAGGCAGGTCGACCCTCGTCATAGAATACCTACCTACCTTGCGGTTTGCGAAAACGAAAAGAAGGGGAAGATGGGGAGTTGACCCGCCATTGTTAAGCATGCGCGTACACCGGCGTGGAATTGAGAAGATGGTGAAGGGATCATGCCTCGCCGGAACAAACTGATTCATGGGTATTGTTTAGCTCCTGCCGCCTCGCGACGCCTCGCTGCCTTATTGCCCCCCCAACCCCCATTTTTTTGGCCCTTTCTTATGGCGTGTGCCGTGGTGCGATGCGGTGTGTTGCGAAACTCCTGTGCAATTATCGTCGAAAACTGAGACTCGGCGCTGGGAGTGCTGTCGTCTTTGTGTGTTGTTTGCCTGACCGAGGGGTTCCAGTAACAGGCCATTGATCAAAGACATGCGACGAGCCTGTAGCCACTTGAGTAGGACAAAGTGACGGTACCGCGTGGACGTGCAGATAAGACATGAGCCCATAGGTCGATCTCTTTCGACGTACGGCTCCTGTTGGAGCTGTTGTGAGAGCGGGTTGGCCTGAGGTTGGGTGTTGTTGTCCAAGTCCACGACTTGATTGTGATATGACGCAAGTCTTGAATGTCACTGCCGCGGCAGCGACACAAGGCGTCTATTGTTTTCGCAGTTCGGAATAAGCAGACAACGGGCCATCCCGCAATCAAGGCGTGAAAAGTTGCATCCGTACAACGTCGGTGAAGCAGGAGAACCAGGTACACTTCCCAGCAATGGCGCACTATGCTGGCCAAGAGCGGAGGTGGATGTGGATGCGCTTTTCAGATGGACGGTGGAAACTGAAGGGGTGGGATATTCGTCACCCCATTCTAGCTATTCCTCAACCTACTTTACTATAGTCTATAGCTATACTTACTATTTAGTAGTAGTACTAAAGGGAATTACTTATACTAGTGTAGTTTCATAGTATAGGTATTTAAATGAATATTTTTTATTTTATATATTTTATAGTACGTCAAGATTCAATTATTATATACTAAATATTAAGTTAATAACTTAAGTATTATATATTTCTTTTAACTTCTAAATATAGTACAACTAGTTAAATATTTCTGAGGTGTATATATATATATATAAAGGTCTAGTAGTCAAGGTCCAAGAGTAGTGGTAACTAGTGAGGTGACGAATAGTGAGGTTGGGGTGACAAGTGATAGCTGTCATTGTCCCAACGCCGATGCTGTGTAGCAACAGCAACGACTGCTCAGGGGGTACCCTATAGTTGAGTTAGGTTCGATTCCTATTAGCGCCAGCTGGCGTTTCGACTTTTGGCTCAACTTGGGCGACAACGACTGGGGACAATAGATGGAGCGCGCGCGAGGACCGAACGGCATTCCCTCCGAGACAAGTATCGCCGAAGGTACAGTGGCATCCCGATAGGCCGGCTGTGGACGTCTCCATGCAGCCACCGTCCAGCCTCTCATTCACCACGGAGGATGCAGTGATGCATGGACAAGGTCATCCCCCGCGCGCGGATCAGTGATTCAGAAGGCAAGTGTACGTGTGTCGCGTATGAGCGGTGGGCTCGCGACTGGCGTTGGGATTGGGATAGGCGTTGTGAAGCATGTATGTGCTGGTCGAATGATGGGTTTGGAGGTTTACGGAGATGGTCGAGATGAGCCGTGGGGTTGCTGCATTATGCCGGCCAACCGTCCAGGTCAAGGACCGGCGTGGGATGTCATGACGCCGCGATCTGACGATGGAATTTGGAGGATGCGGGCTTCAGCCGGACAAGTTAGCCACCGAACGACCAGGCGGCTGGTTGTTAGATGCCGACATGGACGTGGACGCAGGCGGTAGCCGAGAGGTAAGATGGTGAGGTCAGGTTGGTTGGAGAAACGTTGCAGGGAGAGATGCAAAAGGTATCATCCATGTGTCGGATGCACCAAGAGGGAGAAATCCAAATGAAAGTGAAAATTAAAATAAAAATAAAAAGAGAAACAAATCGATTCTGGACCGATTCTGAGGCATTGTTTGGGCTTGTGGATGGAGACATTCGTGTACAGCCCCGTTCATGTTTCCCTCGCCTACATTCAGGAATGTCGAACCTGGGACTCGAAAGGCAACTCTTCCCCCCCGGGACAGAACCTGGCGGCACGGAGAAGAAAGAGTTTCGGTTACGAGCAATTCTGGCGGGAAACGGACTTTCACCTCCTCTTCCGTTGGGAGTGGGAGACTAGGTTCACCATGCAAGTCATCCTCCAGGTCACTGGTTACTGCCACTTCTGCCCTGTTGCCAGTCATGGTAGGGCAGATGAGCAAATAAATGCCTGAGCCTTTGCTGGACAGTCTTAGGTGCAAAGCGAGGGACCAAGGCACCGAAAACTCAAACCGATGATCTGATCCGATCCGGAAGGAGAGCAACCAACCAGCACTGAGCCCTGCGTGCCCTGATATCAAACCCTAAAGGAGCATCGGAAAGAAATGCCCCAAAACAGGCATAAGGAGCAAACTACACCCGACGTGTTCCTGGCTTTTACAAAGTAAGACGAAACGAGACAGCTCACTAATTCTAACAACGTGGCGTCCATCGTGCTCAGGCAAGCAAGGCGTCCGAGACAGAGGGCCAGAGACAGACAATTCGTGGCTTTAGTTAACCCTTACGAATACACCGACGGATAAGACCAGCCGGGGTTGGGTTGGGGGGGGGGGTTGATGGTGGGGGAGAACCTGTGCCGTCGAAAAAAGAAAGACACGCCATGGTGAGAGATCGATCGGGTGCGGGTTGAAGGAAGACCTCAGCACGCATGATGCAGCGTGCAGCATGCAGCCAGCAGCAGCACCGCACTGCAAAGAAGTTTCGTTCTGTCCAACGAAACGTGGAGAATTGGGCTGGCATTCAGTGTGCGCAGATCATTCTCGAGCATGACGGACGGGCCCCTCGTACACAACATACTCGCCCGTCAAGTTCGTTCGTCGCTCCTGGCAGGCATGGCTTTGCCTCTCGTGCCATAAAGCCGTCGACATGGACCGACCGGTGAGGCAGACGGAGAACAGCCGCCAAACACTACTCGGGTCTGCCATGCAGTGTTATGCCTCCGCCTCGGGCCACGCACTCTCATTTCCATTTCGATATGACCGCCTCGGCCAATTGCTGCTCGTAGCGCGTGTCTCGTCTTGAGCATCTCATTCTAAGTCGGCCCGCTCAGAACATCCCGACGGACGTAAGTTGAAGCGATATCAGACTGTTTGGAGCCAGCTGACGGAAATTGAGATTGTCCAGACGGTGAACCTGCAGCCGCCCATCATGTTGCAGCTCCTGTGTCCGAGTCGACCAGCGGAATGGAGTCGTGCTGCGAAATCACTTTTCAATTAAAGACCGGCGAGCTCGCGAGGTGAGAAGAGCCTCTCGAGCCCTTGTTAGTTGCCTCGCCAGAGTGCTATCCCACATGGGGAACTTGGGTCAAAAACATAGAGGCTACTCTGTACGAGGCGCCACCTAGAGATGCAGGAAAAAGAAAGAAAAAATGACAGTACGTACCAAAGACAGCCTATTCTGACTTTCGCGAGGATACATAGCAAAAGTGCCTGAACCATACTCACTCAACCCGAGAGATATAGACAGGGGTGTTATAAATTGCGCCAGGTGAAAACGAGGCGAGCGCTGTCCTGACTTCTTTGGATCGCCGTAAATAGCTCCTTTACGCGCGGGGCCGCAGTAACAGTAGTGTATTTGTTTTTCGCAAACAAAATTGAGTGTGTGCGGGTGCGGGTGCGGCTGCGGCTAATGATACGAAGCCAACTGTGGGAGGGTCGTCAACAGTCTCTGCCGCAGCACCCTAGTTCATGACAAGACAAGGTTGAAGCCATGTAGGGCATGCCGGGTAGGGCACGACTGATGCAGGCACTCCGAACGCTGAAATCGACTGGCAACGTGTGAGACATGTGCAATTGCCAGAAATGAGTTTTGGTTTCCAGCACGCAGTGCAATCGCAGTAACGAAGTACACGCCCCCAAAAGCCTGCAACATGGGCTCTTAGAACAACAATAAGGCTTGGTACGGCAAGTCGGCATAGCGAGGACCGGCGAGATGACAGCATGGCTGAAAGTGAAGGCGTCAGAGGGGCGCCAAGACCTGGCTCCCGAGGAGTGAATGGTGCGAGCTTTATGGAGCAATGGGTAACTCGAAAATGGGGCACACAGCCCGCTGGGTTGAGATCCGAGACAATAATTACTGGGGCGGAAGAAACAACGGCTCGAGTCGTTCGTTTGCTGGCCTGTCGACGCACTGGAACAAGCCATATCCCCGCTGACTGCGGTGATTGATAGGCATTGCGAAGCCCAACTC
Organism: Colletotrichum agaves; assembly: GCA_036785465.1. Lineage (NCBI taxonomy): Eukaryota > Fungi > Ascomycota > Sordariomycetes > Glomerellales > Glomerellaceae > Colletotrichum > Colletotrichum agaves. The sequence goes on along the minus strand of JAXISO010000035.1, from coordinate 149,910 downwards.
GGTTGCTCAGGTTGTTGTTTCTTACCTCTTGCTTGCGGTCCTCCTTTGCCGCTGATCTTGGCGACGGGTGGATGAAACGATTTTATTGCCAGCTCGGGGTGGTGGTATTGCCTGGACGAAGTCTGCAAATTGTCCGATGAATGGGCAATGTCTCGTAGTGCAATGCAATCTACCTCGGGGTATCCGTGCCGTTGAGCTTGAAGGAAGGTCAAAAGCGGGACGCTGGAGAACGCGAAGACTCTGATAGAGGCGACAGGAGACAACGGCTTTCCGAGAGGGTTTGCGTGAGCGGACCCTCCCATGCCCACCCGCGTATGGGCATTTGATCCATAAGCTGAGGTACGTTTTGGTACTTTGTTGGTTGGCGATTGATCAACGATCCGAGTGTGTAATCATACCCGCAGGTTTGGGCGCAAATCCATCTTTCTAGGCTCCAGCATTTTGATGAATGCGACTGGCAGCCTGGTAAATTCCGAGGATCCCTCTCCTGGCACACAGATGTCAACCTTTCCAGGGGACAGGCACGTGTCCCTTTGATCCCCACAACGCAATACTTTTCGGTTCGAGCGAGAGGCGAGATAGGGGTCGTAATTTCGAATTTTTTTTGACCACAGGTTGGAATTGAGGCATGCGCCGAGCCGCATGGAGGTCGGCCACTCGTTGTAAGTCTGCGACAGAAGAGATGAAGATAGACAAACGTCTGGCTCCGGCACGTGTCTCAATAAGGTCGCGCAAACCGCATCTCCTGATCAAAGGAAGGGCGTGTATACCTTTGCACTTCGTGGAACTTTGTGGCACTTTGCGGTGGCATATTTCCGGTCGTCCGTCTCGACAGCATCGTGACGACCGAATCCCATCGGCTCATGAGTATGAATTGGATGAGTCTGCAGCGGCTGGCCACCCCTCAGCATGCCAGGCAACGCCGGCAATATGGAGCGGTCTAGAGACCATGTGTGAGGAGCGATGGGTCACCTCCAAAGGCAAATGAACGTCGCGGCATTTTCTGGCGGCATCGTGGCTCGGCTCATACCTCAACCGGTCATCGCTGACACCTTCCTCCCTGTGATGCTCGAAGTCGACGATGGTCAAGAAAAGCTGCGATGCCATGCGAGGCGGCATGGCATGTGGTGGCGTGGCAGAACATGGCGCCCAAGCAAAATGACTAGGGGTCCGATAATCATCCCGTTGTCGCTAACGCATCACCCGGCAGCCTCTTCAACCGCCAATGTCCTGCTCTCGCCTGTTCAAGACAACTCGAGTCTCTGTCCGGAGAATGTGTGTAGAGTGGATAGCCGTACTCAACAGCCAGGAACCAAATGATGCCCTAGCCGGGTAGCAGGGATCTTTCGCAGACTTCCCAGCCTAAGAGTCTTGCAGAAGGGGACAAGCGCGTTAGGTCGAATCGAGTTCCATTAAGTTCCCAGGATACAAGGGTTTCATTTGCCCTCAGGCAGGACTCGACTCGATCTAGAGATACGATGGCCATCTTGCACCCCTCCCCTGGCGATTGGAACAGAAAAATGTGCAAGAAGGACGAGGGAGGGTTTGGGTGTGGCAGCTCTCTCTCGCTCTCTCTCTCTCTCTGTGGGCAACGGGAAAGCCTGAGGGCCGATTGTCAGCATGCGATTTGTTGCGCTGGGGGTGTTTGGGATAGCCCCTCGTGACCTCATTTATGGAATTTTTTTGATCTTTTTCTGATAGGCACGGCAATGAAGAGTCAAAGCTAGGGAAGGCACCTACCACCTACCCAAGCAAGGCATGTTTCCTTGAGCCTTCCCCTTCTTGTTCTGCTGCCCACCTGTGTTCGAAAAAGAACTGCCAGCCCCAAGGGTATTCGTGGTTGGTAGGGCAGGCACACGGCTACCCGCAAACCGCGAGCCGCAATTCCAAACTATTTTGGGTCGGAAGGAAAGGGACTGATTGCTAGGAGGCACCTGCTTGATTTTGCAGGTTACAATAGAGAAGGAGGGTGTTCAGCTGCTCAGGCTCCCGCCTGCAACCTCTCAGGGCAGGTACCTAGGTACCCCACAACTTGCGTCCTTAACTGTGTTCATCGTGCCTGCCTATTGGGGTCAACGCAAGGGGACCACGGGATGTGGCGCAACGTCTTTGATGCCTTACCTAAGCCGCCTCTTTCTCACCAGACGTCGATTGACCGCGGTCGCTGTGACGGCGCCCAAAACCTGAATCCAACGACCGACAAGGGACCCCGACCCAATTCAAGCTCGAGAGGGGCACCGGCAGCGGTACGGTGCAGCGCAGGACAGGGCTCGGGGGCCCGGGACTCTCCTCTGCACCGGATACCCAGAAATCAGCCCAGTTTGCCCCTCGACCGCCGACCGCCAGGGCCCAGGATTGTCGTTGTCGCCTCTGCGTCCGCGGCTTCGTCTCTTACGCCTTCTCCCGAACCGGCTTCGAGAAAACGACGTCACATCAACGCCTGTCACCCAACGAGATCCCAACGACGACCCGCTATCCCCGGCCTCCATTTCCGCCGCCCCTCCCGTGTGTCACCGTATCACTTTTATCATCTCGTCAATTCGTCAAGTCAACATCCATCTGGCGCTGTCCCATCATCGACCAATCCTAAAACAACTCGTTCGGCCGATTCATCCTAACCACTAACCTTTGCTGCATCGCCCTTACGCAAAATTCGACAAAGTCCCTTCCGAAACGCGATCGGCGGTGAGCACTCCCTGCTTGTTAGGTTGCGCTCAGGCATGCCGAGAATCCGGAGTCGAGCGGGCCGTCAAGGGTAGTCTCGGCCGATTCGCCATTTCCCTCCTTTTTTTTCCTTTCCTTTTTTTTTGGCCCCCTTAACGCGCTTCGTCGACGATCCACCGGCATAGAGTTGCAGTGTCTCTTACTTATCAGACATGCCCGACGAGGAAGTAAAAAGTAGATATGGAGAAGCTGCGAGTCGATAGGCTTGAAAATGCAACCTCTGCTATGGGGTCATTGCAAGTGGCTATCTCTGCCGTCATGCGTAATATCACCAGCAAACAAGATCTGGCGGCTAACGTGATCCGGCTGCTTGGGATTTGCTCCCTGCCGGAGTGGAGGAAACGGCTATCGGCTCACCAAGTTTGTTGCAACTGCGACTCACACTGCGTGACCCGACGCCCGACTTGACGGCGTCCATCTTATTGCGAGTAGAGGCTGGTCATCCAAGCGCAACATCGTCTGTCATGCCATGCCATGCCATGTGCCATGACACACATAAGGCCGGCATCGTGCCCATGAGCAGCCAATTCGCTATCAGGACGCCAGACTGGCGCCAATCGAGGTTATCCAAGAGAGGGGTACACGTGTGTGTTGTCTCTTCTGAGCTGAGATCACAACAACTCCTATAAATGTCAGAAATTACAGCGTGCCATTGTGACATCCAGACAAGAAGGCCGTTTTGAAATGGGTCCCGAGACCACATGAAGTGTTTTGTCCGGGCACTTTTGGCCATGTCAAATGTCGGTGTGATGCACCTCTTTTCTGTTATCCAGCCAGAAAGCGGCTCGAGGAATTTCAACCTTCGTCGACGCCGCCCCTGGTCGCATGTGGTTTCTTCGAACCCCGCAGTAATGTTGGCCCCTAGACTCCATCACCACTTATCCACGAGGGATACTCGGAGGGACAGGCAAATAGCGCCTCGGCTTCTGACTACGCATAAGTAATTGCGTGCTGTCGCTGACCTTCGTAGCCCATTGTGGTTGGACAAGTAGGGCCTCCTGCTTAACTGGTCAGCCAGCGTGTCTTGATCGTCGCATCGCATTAGAACAGGACAACCCAAATGCGCCTCAGACACGCAACAAACGACAGCGGCGCATCAGAAACAGCAGATTTGCTGCAAGATGTGTGTACCCGCCCTCGCAGCAGTCATCAAGCGCCATCCAGCCAATCCCAAGCTCTCATGTGACGCTTCTATGGCCCCGATGATGCGGAGTTGCGTGGTGGACAGGGGGGCGGTCGACAAGGCTGCATCTGGAGACTGGAGTGTCCCCAGATGTGATGATGCTGCAGCAGAAGCAGTAGTAATTATGATGCTTTACTGCGCTCGCACTGCCTGATGCGACCCACGACTCCCCAAAAGTCGCCTCGGCTTGTTAGCGCAGGGGAGCTACTCCAATGTCGTCTCTGTCGCAGCTGCTCAGGAATTTTTGCGGAGCTGGGGGGGAGGTCAGCCACGGAACACCTCACTACACCGACTGACGCCAAAGCTGACAGACGAGCAAGAGCAGGACGAGACGACAGGGTATCAGCCATCCAACGCCGAAAGCTCGAATCTCCAGTCCAATCCAGTAGCTTGTTTGACGCACTCTCTCCTGCTTGTTACCACAATAATACGCGCCAGACGAGGCTTATTCTTGACCTTGGTCGGTCTGGGTTTGGCTGGAGGCGGACTGGAATGCTTGAAAGCGGGTTGAGAAGTACTGTATTAGAAGGGTACATGTACTAACTACTGTACGCATCTTCGCCCCTGTTGAAACACCCAAGGACCGGACTCGATATTACCACCCCCTTTTCCCCTCCGGTGTCTGGGCCTGTGATTCGAGGAACAGTGACAAGGACACACCCAGAGCTCTTGAGATTGAATCAATTATGGGACTTTGGGCTGAATAGCAATTCGCCGAGCTCTTGTTTCGGCTCCGATAAAGCACTGCAGTTTTTATCGGATTCAATTCAACAAAATCACCATTCTTCGCAGTCAGTTTGTTGTGTTGCGACCGACAACAAGCACGCAAACGCAAAATAACGACCGTCATCAGCGTCAAGGCCTTCCATTTTCTTTTTTTCCCTTTTTTTTGGGTTGGGTTTGGGTTGGGTTTGGGGGGGGGAGCTCCCAGCAGCATCCAAAGGCTTTGCGGCGTCGGCGCCGCCTCCGCGGACGGCCGAAGTGGTGAGCGGCTCACGTTGATCACCTGCTAAGTATGCTATGCTAGCGACTGTCCGGCATCCCTCTAGCCATCTTCCCGAATGTACGAAAACAAGCGTTGGACGAGGCCAAGACAGAGTGACGGCCGCGAGAGCTCTGAAGTGACCCTTCCCAGAGATGGCGCCGCCCTCCCGCGTCCCCGTCCTTCTTCTCAACTCGTTTCCATTTCATCGTCGAGGAAGGACGCTCCAGTGACCGAAGCCACATTCACTGCATTTCCCGGAACCTTTGTGTGCGATGCGACTTACCCCACAACCTGCATTCCCACGGTTCCCTACCGGGCTGCTCGGTACCTGGGGCCGCATGATTACAAGGACGGGAGGGCAATCGCAATATCGATGTACCTTTTTCTTCTTCTTTTACTTGGGTTCAGTGGCGACGAAAGCCACCGCAACTCTGATGTGGCAGTGGAATCCATCGACAACAGACGACACAGTACCTAGGCCATGTGCCGTTTGCCCAGGCTCAATACCCTCATTGTCCCACGGGAGAAGACGGGGTACAATCGCCGTTGAATCAACATGATTCAGACGTTTCAGTTTTTAAAATAAGAATCTTCTTTGCGTGCGCGCATCCGAGTTTGTATGTTGGGGCCGTTGATCGATTTACCGAGTTTGATTGTCTCTACCTTTGCTTCCGGAATCAATGTTGTTTCGAATCGCAGCAAAATAGGCAATCGATTGTTGATGACTGGTCATCGGGTAACTTTGTATTTCTCTGTATTAACAGTAACGCAATCTGAAGAGACCGGTTGCAAATGTTGCAGCTTGCCACGTCACTAGGTGGATGATGCCTCCAACGACATTGTGTCCAAAGGTACCGCAAAGACGAGGATTGAGGATGACGATGGCAGTGTAGGGGAACGAGTGTCTCGGGGCGTACTGCATTAGATTTGCTGCCTTCTCTATTGCCATCCCCCCCCCCCCCCCGGCAGGGGGGGGGGGGGGAGGGCCGGTGTTTTTCCTCTCCCCTTTTTTTCTTCTTTTTTCTTTTTTGGGAGGGCCCGCTGAGGTTAATTTGGGGGGTGCTCAGCTTCAGTGGGCCTTTTTTGCATGCAGGAATCCCACTACGACCGGGCGACGCACGTCCAGGCAGATGGATCATCTATTACGGAGCCAAGATGGAGGTAAAAGGGCTCGCGCAGCAGTTGTACCGTCGGGACGGATGCGTCGACGCACCCAGCAGTTAATTACCCCTGTTTCTCACCCTCGCAGCTTGATGCTCGAAGTTGCAAGGCCCGATACTGGCGCAGCGAGAGACTCTCTGCCGCGAGACGAGGAAAACAAATAGGACAAAGTTCGTGAGTCACAATGGGGGCTGGTGAACGTTCACGACCAGCCAAACCCTGCCGTGGTGCGAGCCACACAGTATGCCTGGTTTGCTACCGCGAAAGGAAAATGATACACCAAGATACGCCGTTGATGTATCGCTGTTACATGTTGCGGCATATCGACTAAAGTCTAAGCGATACACGTAGTGGTCGCGTACGTAAGGTGCGGTGAGGTTTCGTTGCAGTTGACCAAGTTAGCTGTAGCCGAAAGTGCTGCGGGCGACGAAAATGGGCACTTCAGAGTTTACACATAACTGAGAATGCCGAATGCCCTCCCCCACATCTTAAGTTGGGAAGTACCTTACCTTACCGTGCACACCGGACGGGGAGTTGCTTAGGGTGTGGAGCCCGGAATAAACATGTTCCATTACAACTAACCAATCATAACCCTGACTCACCCTAGCGCCCTAACCTCAGCCATTATACTGTGAGTAATCCAAATAGGCAGGGATCCATGAGCAGCTAAGCCACATATCCCCTTATAAACACCCTCCAGCCACTCCGATGTGGACGGTACTCCCAACCTGACAATGGGGGGGCAAATACCAGTGTATCACATCACTCCCTCGGGACCCGACCCAGTAGAACTCTAATCAATCATGCATAGTGTACGTGTCGCATCCTGTGGCAGTAGTGTGTGGCTGATCATCGTCGACCGTGGCACACGTAGGTTATTGCTGGAAACGCACCAGGAAGAAATGAGAAAGAGCCCTGATCATCCGGAAGCCCGACTGAGAGCCGCGCCGTCTGATTGGCAATTCGTTCGTACAAAATCAGATTCGTCAGTGACATCCAGTACAAAGATAGCAATGAGTCGTCGTTGATGAGGACCCTGTAGAGACGATGAGACCTGATCAACAGAGCCGCTCCAAGGCCCGGCCAGGGGTGTCATCTTGTTTGGACGTGATGTCTGGGGGCCGGAGCAGCCACGCAGCCACCAGCGTTCGCCGCCCCTGTGGGATTCCACCGATCGACATGGAAATATGGTCGCGTTACGAAATTTCGATAGAAGACCGCTGTAGACATGAAGCAAGAATTGTAAATGAGCAACGCGCGCGTACAGTGTGCATTTGTGCGTGCGTGCCGGCTCCAACATCCGGGGGTTTTTTCGTGCGATATTCCCTGCGGCAAGGGCAATAATAGAATCAGATATGCCTTGGTCGACTCAGATTCGCAGCCTGACAATTTCGAAGTATTCTTGCTGATGGCATCTTCCCTCGGACGTTTGTTTGGAAATTGCGAACTTGGAAACCATAGAGGCAAATCAATGCTGAGGTACTTCGCGGCGATGTGAGAAGGCGGTTTGTTATCCGAGGCCCCGAAGACCATGTGTGTGTGTGTGTGTGGGTGTGCGTGTGGTTTGTGTGAGTTTCGTGAGTACCTTCAAGGTGGTAACGATGATTGCTGGTTGCGGCGATTTCGGGGTAGAATCCCTGCTGAGTGGTGCTAACAGGGCTGGCGATGTCCACTGGACAAGGCGGTTGGTGGCGGGTCCATGGATGGAGAATGCCAACAACAGTCATAACGGCGTTTCTCGTCAGAGTGGAGGCCTGATGAAAGCATTCGTTGCATGTTTGGCCGGCTTCCCTTCTGGCGCAGCCAGTCCCGAGCCGCGAGCGAGCAAGAAGGTCAAAGGTACCTGGGAGGTAGCTCCCATTAATTTATTGGATGGTGGCCACTCCGAGTGACGATAGCTCGGATCCGTTCCATTTCCTGCTAGCTGGCACCCAGCACTTTGTTGCTTGGTGCATACTGTACGGTAGTATGGCCTTGGACGTGCCCAGGGCCGCATGCGACGACCGGCTGACCAAACCACAGTCCGAGTGCGGGTAGCGCGAGGTGCGCAAGACGAATCACAGGAAGTCTGATTTGCCGAGCAGGCATCAGAAACAGCTTATTAACGGGCTGTTGGATTTGCAGATTCGAATTGTATGCTGGCAACGGTTGATTTGATCATCGGCAACGATAATAGACATAGAACGTGGTTACCTTGTCCCGACGTTGGACGACGTTGGAAGATGGCGGGATTAACCAGGTACGCGGAGCGCCGATCCTGTGTCGAAATGAGCACATCCTCTGTCTCGGGCGAATCAAAGGATGAAGTCGCATATTTTGCCTTTGTTGCAGCTGGAGAAAGGTTGAGGTCAGCTGGACATGACAAAGGGAGCAAAGCTGGGACGAAGAGTCCATGTTCCCTGACCAAGACGAGGATGTGTTGGACGGCAGCAGCGCGGAGGTTCGGCACGCGAGGCAAACGGGGAGAATGGGACGAGTGACATCGCTGGGGTATCTGGCCGTGTCGTGGAGAGACAGAGCGCAGCATCAGCCTGCTTGGGACGGGGAGCCTTCGGCCGCTTCGTGGTGGTTTGAAATTGTGCTCTTCTGCTCTGGGCGTCAACGTAATGGTCCGGAGGAAACAGGACGGATCCAATGCGAGGACGTGGACGTTGACGGCACGGCACACTGGACACCAAGTGCGGTTCGTCGGCACCTAACTCTTAGCGGAGGACAAGATTGGATCATGTCAGTGTGACCTCACTTGCCATTTGATGTCTACTGCGTACTCTGTAGGGAGGTAAAGTAAGGTAAGGTATTCGTACCTAGGTAAATGGAACCAACTTTAAGTGAGAGCGTTATGGGCCTACCTGGGTACCTGCCTCTTCTACGAGGAACGTTCCTCCGCTTTACATCGAAGCTTACCTAAGGCAGTTCAGCTGCAAACCCCCCTCTCTCTCTCGGCAGGAGTGTAGCTGCTCCAAGGAACAATCAAGGAATAACCCAATATCGGTGCAAAGACTTTGAGGTTGTCTAGTTGGGTGTTTTCGGTGCGCCGGCGCAAGGCACGTGTATGGAATGGTACAACAGGTACCTGCCTGTCTCGTCATCATATCTATCTTTGCCTTCCAGCTTCCAAACTTTTTTATCCCCTTCTCTTCCTCTCAGGCTTTCAGCACCGCCGAGGCGCACTGCTTTACTTCGAGTTTATAGCCGAGCTCACCCTGTGAGGCAAACCAGTATGTATATCTGCCGCAAGCAAGGCAGTGGAAGGCAAGGAATGCAGCATCCTGACTTCCCACATGCCTGCTCACCTAGGTAAGGTAAGCAGGCTTCCGCCGTCAGGAGCTAAGACACCTCGCATACGCCGTCATTGTTACACAACACAGGGCAGACTAGGAAGCCGACGAGGCAACGTCAGGCGGCGCAGGAACGAGACGAAACGAGACGAGGGACGAGGCAGAGCAAAGACAAGGCAACGACAATAAGAGCATCAGGTTTATTATTGCTGTCGTGCATCCCTTGAAGGAGATTGCGCGCTGTCAATTATTCGCCGAGCTGCTGCGCAGCCCCTGAACGAGGCAAATGAGATGATAGAAATCGCAAGACGCCTCATCTCGAGGTATCTCACCTGGCCCAAGGCAAGGTAATGTCGTACATGCCTACAGCGGGAGGTGCGCACTAGTGTGTAAGGTAGGTAAGGTAACTAGTTGACTCGGTACCTACCTTACCAAAAGTCGAGTGTCAAAAGCGTGCTCCGCAGGATGATGGAAGGGATCATCAACGCCCAGGGCTGCAGGAAGCCAGTGCCAACGCCAGGCCAGCGCCGGAGCCAGTGCCACAAGAGAAACCATTGCCAGACGATTGAACGAGGAAGTGAGTTCAGTCTCACCCAAATACTCATTCTAAGGTATGCTGAGGTATGCTCCCCCTCTGCTTCCGAGAGCGCTTCAGAAAGCAGCCACACACGCGCGCGCGCACGCCCTCCCTCCTCTTCCATGCCAGCAGGACCCCTGTCTGACCGCAAGCTGTGCACATGGCGTTGTACCGGCTTCGTACTGTACCTTGAAGGCATTTGGACTGCCCTCGATCCTTCCTCAGAGCCGTTCCTGGGATTGGAATTGTTCTTTTTCCTTCTACGTCAGGCCCCCCTTGGGTTCCCCAGAGCCCATTTGCCTATCGCGAGCCCGGAACTGGGGGGGAATCAAGATACGTACTCGGACTCCCATGCTGGGAGATGTTACCCCTGAAGGTGTTTTTTTTCTTTCCTACTCTTTTCCTTTGATTCTTTTTTTTGTGTTTTGCCCCCATCATTTGGGCCCCTACTACTCCCTCGGCTGCTCCCTGCTTACTCCTGTCTATGGAGTATACATTCCACACGTTAGCTCACTACTTTGTGGTGTCCGCAGAATCCGTACGCCCCATCAGGTACTAATCTAACGTCTGAAATGCTTGCGGAGATGTCCCCCGTCCATCCACTCAGGTCGTCAATCATTCTAAACTCACACCTGCTTTCTCACTTTGCGGTGACAACAGGTGCACCCTGCTGTCTTCTCCCTTGTGTCTGCCCAGCTCCCATTCCTGATGTGTTCCATTCTTACGCTGCCCGGCGTCTCCATTTCGGGCTTGCGTAGCTGCGTTACGCTACCATTGCTATCCTTCAGCTGTCACGCAGCCCAGTGGCTCCGCCCTATGGAGTATATCAGAATTGCAGAGACAGACACAGAGACACAGAAGTACGGATATACTGGGATACAGAGACGTGTAGAGACATGTAGATACTCAGTCAGTAAAGGCAGAAGGTGACTTGACGGCGACATGACGTGGCGCTTTTGTTCGACTACGAACCTGAAGGTAAAAGAGCAAGGCAGGGTACGTACTCATTCATTCTGCCCATGACGGATTAGCGCCGCTCCTAACTTACGCCCCATCGTCCTCCCATTTCCCCATTTTGTCCTCAGGTCGCCCTTCGTGTCCGCTTTTATTCATTTATTTTATTTTTCTCTGTCTATCTGTCTGTCTGTCTCCGTGGCACCGGTACGTATCCTCTCTCTCTCTCTCTCTCTGTGTGCGCGTGTGTGTGTGTGTGTGTGTGTGCGTAACTTCTTTCGCATTCCTCGTCTGGTCCTCTTCATTATTACATACCCACGAGCCTTGAGCTTTTGGCCTTACACCACTACCATCTCAGAGGCTCGCACTCCCCTCCCACCCGGCACTGCGTTCCTTTCCTTCTCTCCACAGGGCACAGGGCAACACGTCCCTAGGTACCTCACATTTCTGTATGCACTGCACCTCGAGGTACATGACGGCGCTACTGCACTCAGACTACGTACCTCGCCCTCAGTCCTTCCTACCTTAGGTACCGTACCCATCCATCTGGGCGCCCATCCTGGCTCGCTCCCGTTTTACCTCTACACCTTCCCTGCAAACACAACCCTGCGAGGAACCCCCCCCCCCCCCGGTCCTCTGTCTCTTTCGCTGTCTTCCCCTCCTCTTTCTCTCTCTCTCGCGGTGCCCTGCTATGTGTGTCCCTTGTTGCTCGCCCGGGACTGTACCTGGTGGCAGTACGAATCCACGGTCTTTATGGATGGGAAACAGACCTTGCTCTACCTAGCTCACCTTCCTCTCTACGCAGTAAGGTACGGTACCTTGCCTTACCCCAACCCAGTACGCGCTATACACACCTTGACTACCTTACCTGGACTTGTTCGTTTCCCTTCGTTTCCACCCTTCTATCCTCCTAACCCTGACATTCTTGTGCTGGTCTTTGCCCTTACTCCAAAATAAAGCTCTTGGCTATGCCTCCTTCCCGCTCCGTCCTACTCATAATTTCCCGGCCCCAAGTACGGCTCCCACCCACATAAGACACCACACACTTCCGTCCGTCTGTCAGTCCGTCCGTCTCATACGCTCTATCACATTCACCTACTACTACAACCAACGACGACTGGCCTCGCACCTTGCTGGTTCAACATATTGTTTTTCTTTTCTTTTTGCCAATTACCCTCTCTCGCTCGCAACGCGCATACATTACACAACTGCGCAGGAAGAGAAAGAGAGAAACTCATTTGCGTGCGACAGAAACCGCTTTCGAACCGAGAAATCTCCCCATTGACTCATCTGCAACTGCTGCTTCGCGTGTTGCGCCCGCGCGTACCCTCCCGTTCAACCACAGGCTCGTTGCGCTGAACCACCTCCCACCCGATCCACGTTCGATTCTCTGCCGGACACGAGCGCTGCGCGGCCTGTACCTGGAACTGGAACTGGGACTGGAAATCCTATCAAGGCAAGGAGCTAAGGAGAGAAGAAAAGAACGAGCATCCGCTCCGGGAACATTGCATTACGGCCTGTCAATGCTGTCTGTCCCGTCGACCCCAACTTGGAAACAGGCCCCATTCAGCGGCTTGCATACCACCTGCCACATCACCTCTGTCGCATTTTGACCGTGAGCCGTCGCAGCATTGCTATTAGGCCACGCCCAGCGAAGACCGCGAACACAGAGAACAGGAAATCCGAGACGAAGAACGTACAACTGCGGCCACAATTGGCCCATTCTGAGCTGCCCGTCCGCCCTGCCACGCCTAGCTGTGGTCGCCTGCAGTATCCGTACCCAGTACGACTTCCGTTGACGACCACCTATCTGCCCCAGGCTTTACCACTTGCGTGGTCTTGTCAGGTCCTCTGGCACGCTGCATCGCACCGCATCGCATCGCGCCCCTCCGCTCCAACGCAGCACTGCAGCGATCATCAGTCTCCCCACGGCTGCTGCCTCCCTTCTTGAACAATCCTTGCCTGCCAGATAGGCCCTGTGTATGTAGAACGCCCACCTCTATATCTCAGGATCGACTTCTCCCACGTCTTCCCCGCATTCTCTATTCCTTTACGGGCCGTTCCACACGACCACCTCTCCAAGGATGCCGTCTCCAACAGCTACAATTTCCATATAAACGACCGATCGTCCACCTTGGATCTTCCCGGGGACCTCTCCATACCCGCGTGTAGCGAACGCTACCCCCACGACCATCATGTCATCTACTTCTACTCCTACGCAACAAATACCAACCTCACCCTTCTTCAAACCTACCATGACTCCTCAGACTGCACAGCTCAGGCGCACACGCCCAAGCCATGTACAGACAAATCTCCCCTCAACAACACAACAACAACCTACTTTACCAGCTTCTGCTGTAAGCGCATCCTCTGTGGCCTCCAGCTCACGACAGGGTTCGCCCATCATGTCTCCAGAGACGGCCGTCATGACGAGCAATAGCTCAGTCCAGGCCTCTCCCGAGCAGAGGGGACGGGAGCTCGTTGACGACCAATTCTCAGCTGGCTCTTTCCAATTACCAGAATCCGTCCTCTCAAGGAAAACTAGTGACAACTCACTTGGCCAGACTCTCGTAGGCAGCCCTAGTGCCATGTCAGAGGCCGTCAGCAAGGGCAACAACATTATTAGGCGCCTTTCCAACCGAGCCACGGCCAGATTCTCCCGGCGCAGGACGTCTTCCGCTGCGCCCAACAGCCGTGACGGCAGTATCGGCCCTGGCATGCTCAGGCGCAGGAGTGACAGCAACAACACGGCTCCGCCCGACCTCGCTACGTACAGCGACTCTGATGATGAGTTCGTCGATGAGATGGACGACATTCGGTCATTGATTGGTGGCTTAGATGGGGCTCTGCGAGAGTCCTCCTCGAATAGCACAACGGCCTCCCTCGCTGGCTCGGCCTCCCCTTCTAACACCACCGCCGGCCCTGTGATTCCCTTTCAGCTTCTCAAAGGCACCTGGATTAGAAAGGTTTCCAAGAAGAACTGGAAGAAGCGCTTTGTCCTGGTCTTTGACCAAGAAGCGGCCAAGATCTCGTGGGACAAGAACCGGCCCCACAAGTGTCTCTACATTGACGATATTAAGGAGATCAGGACGGGCTCCGACATCCGACAATACCGCATTGACTACGGCGTTCCGGAAACCGAAGAGAGCCGCTGGTTCTCCATTATGTACGCAGTCCCCGACAAGTCAAAGACCAAGATGATGCATCTTGTTGCCGACGACGATAGCACCTTTTACAACTGGGTGACCACCCTTGAGGCCATTTCAAAGCATCGACAAGACATGATGGCTTCTCTGATGGCCTTCAACGACCGCGCCATTCGCGACTACTGGATTACCGAGATGAACAAACAGTGCACAGGCGGCGAAAAGCACCCCAACCCCGTCGAAGAAGGCGACATTGACTTTGACGGAGTTCAGCGGGTCTGTCGGAATCTCCACATACATGCTTCGCCCAGTCAGCTTCGCGCCAAATTCCATGCGGCTGATGTCACTAACACGGGTCGTCTGAACTTTTACGAATTCCAGACCTTCGTGGGTTACATGAAACGGCGTGACGACATTCGCCAGATTTACAACCAGATTGCGGCTCAGCCAGAGGCTGGTCTCACGCTCAAGGAGTTCTTGACTTTCTTGCGCGATGTCCAGCGCGAAAATGTTGATGCGGACCTTGCTGCTTGGGAGACCCTGTACAACAAATTTGCGCGTAAATTCCGAACAAAGGACCTCGAGATTGCCTTCGTAGACGGGTTGAGAATGGGCGATGCCGCCTTTGCCGCCCTCTTGACCTCGACTTACAACTTGCCTGTCTACAAGGAACCCAAGGAGTACACCTTGGACCGTCCTCTGAATGAGTATTTCATTTCTAGCTCTCACAATACCTATTTGCTCGGCCGACAGGTTGCCGGGCTTTCGAGTGTCGAGGGCTACATTTCGGCCCTTGCCCGCGGCTGTCGCTGTGTCGAGGTTGACTGCTGGGACGGCGCCGATGGCCAGCCCACTGTCAACCACGGCAGAACCCTCACCACTTCCATCAGCTTCCAGGAGACCATGACGACCATCAACAAGTACGCTTTCGTCAAGTCTCGCTACCCCCTCTGGATCTCATTGGAAGTGCATTGCTCTCCGCCCCAGCAGGCTGAGATGGCCCGCATTATCAAGGAGACTTTCGGGGCCCGATTGGTCACAGAGCCATTGGATCCTTCCTCCGACAAACTGCCTACTCCGGAGGATTTGAAGGAGCGTGTTCTGATCAAGGTTAAGCGCCCCCAGCCGAAGGAGGAACCTAAGCCAGCCGAGTCCACCGGCCGACGCCGCGGTAATAGCCTCACCTCGCCGTACCCGAAACCCATTCAGCTCGACAACAGCGTCATTCCTTCACAGTCCCTGCCTCAGAGCCCTGTTCTGAGCCCCAGTCATTCTACTCGACGGCTTGTCAGCAAGAGCCGTGTCAACACCATTACGGAAGGTGAGGTTCAGGACGCCATGAGCAGCAGCACGAGCGACAACGACAGCGCCGGCGAGCGTGTCCCCGCGAGGAGGTCTTCAAACAAGACGGTAAAGGTTCTTGGGGACTTGGGCGTATACTGTGCGGGACTCAAGTTTGGCGGATTCGACACCCCCGACGCCAAGGCCTACAACCATATCTTCTCTTTCATGGAATCAAGCTTCTTCAGGAACAGCCGGGACAAGGAGGATAGGGTTGCCATGGACCGACACAACATGCGATACATGATGCGTGTATACCCCGATCGTACAAGAATCACCTCGAACAACTTCAACCCCATCAGCTACTGGCGCAAGGGTGTGCAGATGGCGGCCCTCAACTGGCAGACGTTCGATCTTGGCATGCAGATGAACCAGGCCATGTTTGAGAGCGGTACCGACAGATCCGGATACGTCCTGAAGCCCACCGAGCTGCGAGAGATCAAGAGGCTCCCCGAGGAGTGGTCTGGCAAGAGGGAGCGCAAGGAGGTCGCTTTCAGCATCGACGTCATCTCGGCGCAGCAGCTCATGCGACCAAACGGCATGCCAGCCAACAAGACGGTCGATCCCTACGTCGAGATTGAGGTTTTCCACCCGAGCGACAAAAGGGACAAGATGGAGGTGGACCCCACCCTAGCCTCGGTCTCGGATTCGCCGCTCAAGTACAGGACCCAAGTGATTCCGGAAAACGGCTTCAATCCCATCTTTGATGGCAAGTTCACCTTCAAGGTCACAACCAAGTTCCCCGAGCTTATCTTTGTGCGCATGTCGGTGAAGCTCTCTCACAACGGCGAGAGCTACAACGACCGGCCACCCATCGCAACGCACACAGCCAAGCTGAGTGGCCTGAAGCGTGGTTATCGCACCCTCCCGCTCTTCGACCACAACGGCGAACAATACCTCTTCTCAACACTCTTCATCCGCGTCAGCGTCGATTCCGTCCAAACGGTTCTCTTCGAGAATCCCGAGGACAACATTGACAACACCAGCACCAGCAACAAGCCTCGAGGCATCGGACGTGTTTCCAACATATTCGGCACTCGCTCCAACAACATTAGCCCCAAGTCCAGCATGGACAAGTCGAGCTTCGACGGTTCTGTGGGCTAGCAGGGCTCCCTTGGCTGAAAAACGTCATTCCTCTGTACTATGTTTCAACTTTCCGACCTTCACTTGGCAAATTTATTTCATCTTTCTCCCAAGTTTTGTATCAGTATCAACAGATTAATGACAATCTCGGGCTCGCAGCCCAGGGAAGACACGACATGGCCGAAACCAAAAAAGAAAAACAGGATTCACAGCGCGCCAGTTTTCTTTTTGGATCAAATATACTATCAAATACCCCCCCCCCCCCCCCCCCCTTTTTACCCTTTGGCATTCGACTACGGCGTACCATTGGCATGGATTAGGCATGTATAGAACTTCCTGGTGTAGTCTACGACTATTTTCTTTCGCTTCACCCGCTTTCCTTGAAGGACGCGAGGGCTTTTAGGGATACCAACGGGTTTATTTCTTTTGTAAGGGATTATTGATTGCACTGGGACGGCGAATATTGGCATATGTCACCCCGAGAGCCTAAGGCCGGGTTGTTGACTTTGAATGGGAACGGACCGTAGCATATACCACATGTCGGGATTGGGAAGGAACATGATAGAATTGGGATCAGTCCGACATGAGACGAAGGCAGAGTCGAGAAAAGACCAACCGAAAAAAAGTTTTATTTCATTTCTCAATATTAAGGACCACACAACATCTTTGGAGAGAGACAACTTGTGCTTTGCTCGCTTGACATGCAATGCCCATGGCGTTTGAACGTAATAGGAAATCCGGATCTCTGATCAAGAACAGGACAAAAGGCTGCGTCGGAGGTCTATTTCATGATGATGGATCATGATGCACTCATCTGGGCTGTTCGTGGTGAGATTGTGATGTTGTTGTGACATGATTTTCCTCTCCGTATCGTGGGCTTCCCCCCCCCCCCGCCTCCGAGATGAGGGACCCGCCGTTCCCTGCCTCCCTCCCTCCCTCCTCCGCTTACGGCCGCGTCGCTAAGGGGGGTAAAGGTATCTGGGGCGGGCAAGGGTGAGGGGGGTCCTTGTGCTTTTGGTCGTTGAACCTCGGACCATTGTGTCATTTCTTCATCTTCCTGGGCTCGCTACTCGTCTATCAGGGAAGGTCATGTTTTTCGGGGTTTTTTTTTGGAGGGATTTTCTTCTAAATCTATATATATATGTATATATATATACCGTTTGATGGGGCTGCCTGTCGTTCGTTAGGTTAGTTGTGTCTTGCTTGCCTGGACCTGGTTGACAAAGTCAAATCATCATCGAGAGAGTCAAGTGCAAAGAGACAGTATTTTCTAGAGGCGGTATATGTTATGGGAAGATATTTCTGCAGTCTAATAAAAAGGAAAGAAAAGAAAGGGAAAAGGCAACAAGGTTTAGCACGATTGTCAAAGTTTTGGGACATTTGAACAGATATGGGTTGAATTTGTATGGAAAAGTGTAATTACCCATATGTGGCTGAACATGGCTGGGTGGCAAAAGGCACAAGAACTATCCGTACGTAGTTTTATTCACTTGTGCGCGGTGGTGCGAATTGTGTGAGAGCGACTTTCAGGTTTTATGATGTTGCTTGACATTACTGTAGACAAGATAAGACGGCGGACATGCCGGTTGGTCGGAACTTGAGTTAGCCCAAGTCTTCCTGTCTTGTCTTCTTCTGTTTTGGTTTCTACTTTCGGGAAGGGAAGGGGGGGGGGGGCAACTCTCATTCCGTTTGCGAATACGCAGGACGTGGACCGCCAAGACCGGAGAGATGGTTAAAGGTTGGGTGTTTTTTTAAGGGGGGGAGGCAGATCGATCGAGATAGTTGTGTGCAAGTATGTCTGATGTATTGTGAGAGTGGTGTATCCGAGATGATCGTTGCTATGGAGCACATAGCTCTACGCAGTAATCTCCGTGCTGTGCCGGGAGGGGTTCGCTTCGATTCAATGATTGTCTCTTGTTTTTCAACGAGCCTCTCCAGTTTGATGAGATACATGACAAGAAGCGTTCCTTGCGCTCGTCCCCGAGGGGGAAAGGAAGGCGGGGTTTCGCTAGGCAGGGGGAGACAGAAAAAGGAGATGGATGGATGGATTCCGGTTTGTTTTCCTTGCGCTGATGGGGAAATTGGGAAATTCCATGAGACCCTAGGGAATTCCGTTCGGGCCACGGAATTCTCGGCAGACGTAAGGTTAGCAGCTCAGAGGAGAGGGACAGGCAACCCGGTTCTGGATGGAATTGACCAATTGTGTCTGAAGCAACCCGAACCGCCCCTCAACAGCGTTTTTGCCCGTGTCATCCGGAAGCTGCTCCGGAGGGGATATCCCGCGCGTTTGTTGGGGGCGGGGGGGCGGGGGGGGGGGGGGGTTGAGACACGAGTCCAGATGACTGGTTGGTAAGAATACCGCAGTACGTCTGAAGTGGACGACAAGGCGACGGATTGACGGCAATTTCCTGCGGAGTCTTCCGGCGCGTGTTCGTGTGTACTTGAGGCAACCAGGAATGTCACGCCAAAGTTGCACAAGTATCGCGACGTCGAAATACATCCAAAAGGTCTCGAATAAAATATGACATGACCCCGGACCAATGAGTTATGCTAGAAAAGGCCAAGTCTCACGGAGAAAAGGATGAGGACGGAAATGAGAAAAGAGGTATTAAAGGATGCGGGGCCGCAAATGACAACCAGGATAGGGATGTTGACAGGCAGGAAGATCATCACGCTCACTGGAATGGAAATGGAAGCACGTGCATGGAACATTCGGGTTTGTCCTTTGGCTTGGTCTTGGCTTTGTTCTCAGTGGTGGTGTTGGTGGTCGCAAGGGATAAATAAAGGGCCTTCTCGTGAGCAAGCCGGATGAAGTGAAAAGCAGTAATAATGTTTGGGGGAAAAAAAGAAGGAAAAAAAAAAGGTTGACGTGTAAAATTCTAATGGTAGAGTTTGAAGCTAAGGGGAGAACTGCTCCGGAGGGGATGAATGCAGTGTATACTATGTACTGTGTTAGTCCAGGCAAGTTTCCTTCTAAGTGCTTTTTTCTCCTTCATTCTCTTCCCTTTCCCTTGATTTTCCGTCGGACAATTTTTATGTTGCATCGAGGAAAGGGGGCAGAGCGTTCTCGATCGTGATCCTTCAGAAATCTCTGGAAAATGAGGCCGCAATTATGATTGCGGAGTGATTTGGGTTACATTTGACAGAGTCCCCCCTCCCGTCCGCAATGACCTGGGGATGGCTTCGATGGTCACATGCCCGGGGGTTTTGAATCTTGGTGCGGAATTACATTAACGAGGAGATTGATATTGGCTTATGAGCATGCTCTGTTGGTTCACGATGGCTGCAATGATACCTTACAGGGGAAGAGCAAGAGAAAGAGGGAAGCAAAACCAAAAACCAAAAAAAGGGAGTTCTCCGAGTAATACCTAGCAATTGG
This sequence comes from Colletotrichum agaves, assembly GCA_036785465.1. Classification (NCBI taxonomy): domain Eukaryota; kingdom Fungi; phylum Ascomycota; class Sordariomycetes; order Glomerellales; family Glomerellaceae; genus Colletotrichum; species Colletotrichum agaves. The sequence continues at coordinate 130,099 of JAXISO010000035.1, read as the reverse complement.
GGTAAGGTGGAGATTTGGGGGTGTAATATGTCGAGGTCGACAGGGTTTAGTGTCGCGTTTAGGAGAATGTGGGAGAGGAGGGGGGTGCGTGTGGGGAAGTAACAAAGAGGAGAGCAAGGATGTTGGGACGGGAGTATGCGTTTTAGGAAGGCCCAGAGGTGTGCCGTTAGAGAATTGTTAAGAATCTGTTTTGGCTGGGAAACGGGAAAAAGGAGGTGGGTGGTGGTGGTGGGACAAAGGAGCAAAGGATTGTTTGATGCGCCAGAGAGGTTGAAAGTAATACACCAGAAACACTAGGCTTCGCTTTCCAATTCAACTCGGATTTCCCTTCTCTCTCTCTTTCTCTCTCTCTCAAACTACACAGGCTACCTAACCCGTGAACGTCCATGTCAACACCACTGAGACTCGCCGGGACTTGCGCTTGACCGCCCGGGCCCTCCGGCAAACCCGTCCGGTCCCCTAGGCGAGCACGGGATTTGGGTTCTCCCGAATCGCCCGGATGGTGTCCCTCATCCGCGGGTTAGCGTCGAAGCTAGCTTCGATGAGGTCGACCACCTCGTCTGCCGAAAAGTACAGGCTGAGCTCGCTGTCGCACCAGAGGTACCTAACCTCGTTGAGGTTGGACTGGAGGACCTCGCTCAGATACTTGAGCCGGAGCCACGTGGCCGCGTACTGCGCCGTTGTCGGGATCTCGTCCTTGCCGGACCCCGACGCCCCAGGTGCCGCCGTTCTCGACGGAAGGAAGAGGTCGTCCAGCTCCGTGACCTTGGCGATGAGCTGCGCGATCCTGTACGCGTCGTCCTGGCCGATGGAGCTGGTGTCCATCACGTCGGCGATGATCTTGGATGAGATGGCATTTGCCAGAGACCCCACCGCCTGGTACCAGACGGAGCGCGCAAGAATCGACTCCCACGTTACGGCCAGGGATCTGACCCGCGCTACTGCCGAGTCCACGCAGCTGTCGAGTTCGTCCTGTTGCATCACAATTTGATCGCCTGTGCATCCGCGTTAGCCCCGCGTTTTGTGCTACCTGCGAACGGATGATCAGCCCAGGCTGGTGCCCGCTTACCTCCAAGCATGTCTAGCAGGACCGTTTTCTGCACCCCGAGCTCGTTAGTGTATGCGCGGGTAGCAAAGTTCTGCAGGCTCTTGATGTCGCTGTCTATGCGCAACATGTTTTGAGCACGTGTGGACAGGTCCGCACGAGATTTCCACGTTGAAGCCAGGTCGGCTAGCTTCTCGGACAGGTACATGGCATCGTTGTACAGAAACCTGCTTGCGCGTTAGTTTAGGAGGGGTTTACTGCAAGAACGACTAACATGTTCCCGCCAATATCTCGCCCATAGTAGTGCGGCGAAACGGCTCTAAACATAGCCAAAGCAAAGGTCGGTAAACTGAAAAGTCCCGGTGCGGCGGCTGCAACGGGACTGTTCTCGTATCTAGTCGCTGTTAGCGTGAGATCTTTCGGCAACTGTGACATGTATCCTACTCCGGGTTTGTAAGAGCCGCACCATCCTCCAATATGGCCAATATGATTTCCAAAACCGGTTCTGGCATGGATGAAATGTGATACGTTTCTTTCAACACCATCTCCCTACTTTCATTATCCCCAGGAGCAGCTTTGTTTTCCTTCTTCTCCAGGGTCTTGTTGGGCTGTGTTCTTGTTTCGGGTTCTGGCGCTGCTTCTTTCGCATCTTCGTCGCCCCAGCCCCAAGCATCGGCTGCTTCGTCCTCTTCGTCCGCTGGAGGTTCTGCTTGGTTCTTAGGCTTCGGGTTTTCCTCTTTTTCGTTTTCTGCACCTTGGTCATTGTCATCCCAGCCCCACGCGTCTGCGCCTTCATCCTCGTCTTCCTTAGCTTCCGCAGGCTCATCGTCGTCGTCCTCGTCTACTCCCCAAGCGGCGCCCCAATCATCGTCTGTCGCGGCTCCAGCAGCTGCATTGTTTGCTGCCAGCTCCTTGCCTTCAGATCGAGATACCATTTGTCTTTCAACCTTCTCGACCTCTTTCGATGCCCCGAGACCTAGTAGACGTTAGTGGAGAAAACGATTGAAGTCTCGCGTACAGACCTTTCGAAAGCTGACGGCGGACCGAATCAAGCGCTGTCTCTCTGCACTTTGCCAGCCATATTGACGGCGCGCTGCCTACCCATTCTTTCAATTCGGTAAAACCTGTGAACCCATTCTCTTCGAGGATGTCGCAGAAGCCCCTAGCAGACTGAATGACAGCCTGGAACCGGTCGATGTCTTTCAACGTCGAAGGCACGGCGTCATTCAGCCAGACTTTAATGAGTCTCGGGACCAGATCGCTCATCATAATAGGACTGAAAAACATCAGAAGATCTGGCGTCAGTCTCTTAGCCAGAAACTCAACTAGTTTCTGTAGGTCTCGAAAGAGCTCATCTATTGATCGACCAGCCTCGCCGTCCAAGTCGATAACATTCTGAAAAGCTGTCAGCTGTCAAAATCAGTCGTAGGTTTAAACACATACTTCATTTGCACGAATCGAGGGAAGAGAAGATGCCTCAGTGCCCATCCTTGGTAAAACAATGGCCTTGTCAACTTCGTGCCACAGCTGAGACATCCTGTCTTCAACCTCTTTGTAGGCTTGAAGACCAATTATAGCTTCCGGAAGGGTCATCTGCTCGCCTAATCTTGATGTTAGAAGGGGTCGTCTTCTTCTGGACGAATATAATCACCCTCTAGCTTCTCGTAGATTGAAAGGGAACCCGTTTGCGCATCAATGTGAACAAGAGAGGCCCATACGTGATCGAAAACATCATGCACACTCGACTTGAGCTCGAATGCGCGAAGGTCCAGGAGCCTCATCACCCTACAAGTCTTCTTGTTCACAGGTACTGCATCGAGTTCAGTCCAGGATTCTGTACCCTGTTAGTCCTTGTACCCGTCGCATGGCACATTGTGTTCTTACTTTCCAGCCACCTGAGAGAGTCTATGATGCGCCGCTCGTTCATAGCTTGCTCGACCTCGCCCAGAAGTTCATTGACATGCTGGATACCCGTCAATGCCTCTTGTAGTTGTTGGGTGTACAACACCTCTCTTTCGAGGAAGTGTACGTGGTCTTCGGCTTCTTCAATGGCCTTTCCAGATACCTGTGGAGCCTCTGACTGCCGTACAATATCATCGGCCAGTCTCTTTGATCGTAGAATGTCCTCTTGTAGCGACTTCGCATTCGTCACCCACGAACTCACATCGCCCTTGGTCTCCTCGTTGATGGTATGGATTTCTGACTGCGCATGCGTCAACGAGTAAACATAGCATATCTTAGGAAGTTCCAAGTACCTCTAAGTCTCCTTTCGCCTTCTCCAAGGCCTCGATTGCTGGCGACAGATCGGAAGCCGACAGCGACAGGGAAGACACCTGCTCGTCAGGGAAGCTTCCCTTGAGGGCAAAGCCCACGATAGCCTGCCCAATCTGCGCCGGAGCTTGCACTTCAGCCATGGTGGCTATTTTCTCGGCCGATCTTTATGCGCAACCGGAGGAAGAAGCTTGTTGAAGCTTGATTTTCGTGTCGGCTAGGTTGGGACGATTTGATCGCGCCAGATGTTGGGAGGGATAGGAAGGATCGCAAGTGCCTGTCGGAGGTATTGATGATCAAGTACGTGTGCCCTGAAGCTTGCGGAGCTCAGCGAGCGTATATATCAGGGGAGTACGGTCACAGGGCATGGCCTTGTCGCAAAGACACTGCATAAATTGATCTGGTGATTAGCTACTGACAGCGGTTGCATAGCTGTCCCGAAGTACCTCGGACAACCCACGTCACAATTCGTGTCGGCGGCAGTACGTACTGATTCATCCGATCCGATGATGAGCCGAGCGGCTAGCGCTTGATAAGATAACAGAGCAGCGGCAAGAGGCCAATCGGAGGCTTTAGGTGCGCTGTCCAGCTCGCAAAAAACACAAAAAATAAAGATAAGCTCCACTGTCCCCTTGCCCTGAATGACCTTTGGAGGGGCAAATGGGCCAGTGCTTCTGCGCGTAGACCTTCTTTGGCGACGTCTTGAATGCCCCGCGACTACATCTCAAGTTGTGGGAACTGAGGACGGAACACTTTGCAAGTTCTGTGAAATAATCGAGCTCCAAAGTCAGAGTAGCTTACAAGCGATCCGACGACCAGCAATCGCAGCTTGTCATTTACTCTTTACGCTGACTCAGAGAGTTTATTTGTGGCGGCCGGTCAGGTAACCGCTACATTTTGTGTGCTATCACGGGTCAATCGCTGTTTTGGGGGAAGCCTCGTTGGGTTTCAATTCCTCTGCCTATCAGGCTGAGATCTCAATTGTCTGTAAGGTAGGTAAGGTGAGCAGCTGTACCTCCTGGTAATCTTGCTTTGTCTCCCTTCTAGGCATCTGTTCCTGTTTGAAGGTCCTATTGGCCCTTTGTGCTGTCTTTCAGTGCCCCCCCCCCCCCCCCCCCCCCCACCTTCCCGGTCTCTTCACCATGGCATCTTCATCAAAACTCCCTGAGCCTTGCTTCACAAAACAACAAATATCATCATCCCAGCCCGAAAATACCATAACCATCATACTCCGATTCATGTGACAAGATGCCTCGTATAGGGGCCAGCCAAGCGGCTATTGCTTTTGCAGTAGCGCTGCTAGCAACTTGTCTCATCAGTTTCTGTAGGGAAAACGACAACGGCTTGTTGAATCTTTGGAACAACGACGAAACTTCAGTCTCATTCATGTCAGTGGCACCTGAAAAGCACTACTTGTCCCACGAAATTCTGCAAACACCCGTCAATCACCACGTACGCCTGGTATTTTGCCCGTCACATTATACAGCAGAAGGATCCATGTCACCGCAGTTTGCGCGGTTGCAAGTTCAGATAGCTCTTGCTTCCTTCAATTCAAGGAGCATTTGGGGATGCTTGCCTATGACTCTACCTACCTATCCATGGATATTGACGCCGGCCCCCACCACCTTCCTCAGTGCATTATGCCCTGATATTACTATGCGGCCTTATATTACCTCTGCAAAGTCCCTAAAGCTGAGGAGTCGGGTACTTGTATGACCATCCGCTGACCTCCTCGACAGCACTTATCACGATCAGGTCGTTATCAAGACCGACATCATGTCGCCCGCAGCCAAGCCGCGGCCGCGGTTTCGCAAGATCCAGAGCTTCAAGACGGATTACGCCCCTTGTCAAATCAGCCAGTATGTCTCAGAGAGAAGTGGCATGCAAGTCATCGTCGCCGATCGCAAAGGCCCCAAAACGAATGGCTACTTCACCCTCGCAACCGAGATCTTTGATGATTCTGGCGCACCTCACACCCTGGAGCATCTGATCTTCATGGGCTCCAAGAACTATCGCTACAAGGGCCTCCTCGACAAGCTTGCATCGCGGGCGTATTCTGGAACCAACGCCTGGACTGCCACGGACCACACTTCGTACACCCTGGAGAGCGCCGGATGGGATGGCTTTTCTCAGATTCTGCCCGTATACCTAGAGCACGTCATCCTGCCCATTCTCACTGATGAGGCATGTGTGACCGAGGTTCACCACATCGACGGCGAGGGCAATGATGCCGGCGTAGTATACTCAGAAATGCAAGCTGTACAGTTCAAGAGCGCTGAAATCATGGACCTCAAGGCCCGCCGCCTTCTTTACCCCGAGAACGTGGGCTTCCGTTACGAGACCGGTGGCATGACAGATGCATTGCGCGTCTTGACGAATGAGCGCATTCGTCAGTTCCATCGGGACATGTATCAGCCTAAGAACCTCTGTGTCGTCATTATTGGCGAGGCGGACCACGACAATCTGTTGCAGATTCTGGATGAGTTTGAAGAGAGCATCAAGGATGATCTCCCGCCCCTTGATGCGCCTTTCGAAAGGTAGGCCAAAGTAGAATGGCCCAAGAGCTCCTGTACTGACGCGAGTTTCCAGGCCGTGGATTGACTCGGCACAGCCCCCGGCTCTCAAGGAATCTATCATCACTACGGCTGAATTTCCCGAAGAGGACGAATCCATCGGTGAGATCACCGTCGCCTTCTTCGGTCCCAACTGCAACGATATCATCGCGACTTCCGCGCTTAATATTCTCCTGACGTACCTCTGTGGATCGTCTGTGTCCGTCCTCGAGAACGTCATTGTCGAGAAGGAGGAGCTCGCTAGCTCAGTGAGTTATTGGTGGGATGCGAGGCCCAACTCGGTCATTTGGTTCCAGCCGACTGGTGTTGAAACGGACAAGCTCGAGTTTGTCGAGAAGAGGTTGATCGATCTCCTCAAGGAGGTTGCCTCGAAGCCTCTCGACATGGAATACTTGACTTCTTGCATTCACCGCGAGCGCCTCCAGGTCAAGTTCCAGGCTGAAGAGTCAGAAGGCTTCTACTCTACCAACATCATCACGGATTACCTTTTTGGCAACCGCGACGGTTCGACCCTGAAGGAGCTGCAATCTCTGTCAGAGTATGAAGTTCTCGAAAAGTGGACGGACGAGCAATGGAGGGACTTCTTGCGCAAGTGGATCTCCGATGCTCCCCATGTGTCCATTCTCGGCAAGCCATCACACGAGCTTGCAAAGAAGCAGAAGGCCGACGAAGAGGCCAGACTGGCCAAGAGAAAGGAGGAGCTCGGACCTGAAGGCCTGGCCGAGCTCAAGGAGCGTCTCGAGGCCGCGAAGGCCAAGAATGATGAGCCCATTCCTGCGTCAGTGGTAGACCAGTGGCCTGTCCCTAGTACCGACTCTATTCACTTTATCGAGTCGGACACAGCAAGGGCCGGCAAGGCGAGAAGTCTGGGTCTGCCTACCAACTCTGCGCAGAAGGTCATCGACAACGCCAAGCAGGGTCAGGATCCGCTCTTTATTCAGTTCGAGAGCGTGCCGACCAACTTCGTCCATTTAACTGTCTATTTGGGAACATCGCAGGTGCCGCTTGAGCTCAAGCCTCTTTTGCCCATCTTCAACGACAACTTCTTTAACACTCCCATCACGCGCAATGGCGAGAAGGTCGGCTTCGAGCAGGTCGTCATGGAGCTGGAGCAGGACACCATTAGTTACGGTCTCCGCTCCACGCGTGATTACGGCGACCCGGACGGCATCATGATCCAGTTCCAGATTGAGCCTGAGAAGTACTCCACCGTCATCAACTGGATCCGCACCATGATGTTCGATAGCGTCTTCGACACCCAGCGCCTCAAGGCTGGAGTCCAGAAGCACCTGGCCGATATCCCCGAGATGAAGCGCGACGGCAGATCTATGGCCTCCGAGGTTGATATGTCCATCCACATGAAGAAGGAGTCGTACTCTGTTGCCAAGCGGGCCCTTGTCCGCGCGATTTATTTGCGTCGCCTGAAGAAGCTCATCGCGTCAGACCCGGAGAAGGTTCTGTCTTGGTTCGAGCAGCTCCGCAAGTCCCTCTTCACCTTCAACAACATACGCGTTCTCGTCACCGCCGACGTCGCCCGTCTGCCGGAACCCGTCGCTGCCTGGGACATTCTCAGCAAGAACCTCACGCCTGCCAACGAGCTAATCCCTATCACTAAGCCCCACACTCTGCTAACTCCCGACGGTGAGGCCCCTGGTAAGGTCGGAGCCGTCATTGTCCCCATGACCACCGCCGATAGCTCTTTTGGCGTCAGCACAGCCAAGGGTATTACCTCCTTCGAGGACCCGCGTCTACCGGCAATCATGGTGGCCATCGGCTACCTCGAATCCGCCGAAGGCCCTCTCTGGAATTCCGTGCGCGGTGAAGGGCTTGCGTACGGCTCGTATTTCGGAAGGGAGCTCGACGCGGGCACCATTCAATACAAGATCTACCGGTCACCGGACGCCAGCAAGGCGTTTGCCGCTTCGCGCGAGACGATCCGCAAGATCGCAGATGGCGAAACACCCATTGACCGGCATCTCAAGGAGGGCGCCATCAGCCAGGTCGTCGTGCAGTTCGCCGATGAACAGTCTACCATGGCTTTGTCTGCTGCTCAGAACTTCATGCTGAGTATTGTACGCAGCCTGCCACTTGACTGGCATAAGAAGGTCATGCGGGACGCCCGAGACGTCACCAATGAACAGATCAAGACGGTCCTGAAGGATCTCATTATGCCGCTGTTCGAGCCAAAGAGCAGCAATGTCGTCATCACTTGCGCTCCCATTCTTCAAGAGGTAAGTCTTGTTTACCTAGACTCGTCAAATCACACGATGACGCTAACGAACATGGGGCAGAACATCGAAAAGGCCTTCAGGGAGATGGGGTACGCCACGCAAGTGAAGCCCTTGGCAGATTTCCATGATGACTACGGCTTCAAAGGTGACAATGATGACGAGGAAGAGCTTAACGACGAAGAGGACGATGATGATGATGACAGCGAGGGTGACTACAGCGACTCTGAGTCAGAGTGAGATACTTAAATTAGACTAGACGTCCGCGATTATAGAGTTAGTCATGAGATTTGGCCTATACGAAAGTCGATCACATGAACCGCCTTCTCTGCAAAACTTTCTTATCCACTGGTGGTCTTCGTAATCTACCCACGCTTGTGGTCTTCTAGCTATTCGATGCTTTGAGAAGCCGGATACAAGATGCCACCAACAACACAATACACGCAGCAAGAAATCTAATGATGTACTCCAGAACTTTGAGCATAGTGAAATATTGGTTACAGAAAACAGTCTCGAGTACATAAGGGATGGCCAGTGCTTTTCTTAGGCAGGTAGCTATGTTGTTTAAAGAGCTCGCTAGACTCCCTCAAGTGTTCATAGCAGAAGAAGCTTATCATCTTTGGGATCTTTGGGGCGCTCTTTCATTGACTTTCGGCTTAAGTCTCAAGGTATACATAGATGAGAGCAAAATCGCCAGACCTCCTGCTAAGTTTTTCTTCATCATTTGGTGTGGAGAAAAAAGTGTTCTTCTTTTCCGCACACAAAGGTAAAGCAGGCAAGCAATTAAGAGAGGACCAAAAACTTGAGTGAAGCGAAGAATAGTTGGAAAAAGCTTGTTGTTGCCCGGGACATATGCAGCTAAGTTCTTGCTCAGTATGGTTGTTACCGAGCTGAGGACGACCTTGACGACTTTGGAGGCGCTAATACGCCTACAACCCCAACCCCCCCCGCCTCTCAGAAAGAAAGCAATACACCGAATCTGGTCCAAATCTTCTTCACGAACTAGGTGGCAAGAGAAGCAGCGTACCCACGCAAGTCTAGAAAGGTTTCTCAGCCAGGAATGTCCCTTGGGCTACGATGCTGCCTCTCATCCCATGGAACTCACTTCGAGCTAACGTAATTGGCTACTACTGATTAGCCAGTTCCGTTATATTTCAGATTACCTCCATGAATTGCGTAGAATTGAGAACGAATTAGCACAAATTGCACGTGGTGGCGTCGAGTAAGGGGCCTTGGCCTGGAGAGATGGAGAGAAGGAAAGCAGAAGGCGTGATTATCTCAGCCGTTATTGATAAGTCTTTCTATCGATACTATTGGTATCATTTAACCCCAAATGCGCATATCTACACCAAGCACTTTCTCCACAAACTCGAGCGTGGGGTTGGGCTTCACAATCACCTTATCAACATCACCAACATTCTTCCACCCTGCCTCCCTCAGAAATTTCTTGGCTGCTTTCTGGTACTTTGATGGTTTGTCAGGGTGATCTACCAAGATCTCCTGCACATTTCGTATACGATTTAGCCGCTTCAGAGTGCCGGTCAAGAACCTCTGGATCCTATCTTTACCCCAGTTAACAGTGCCGAAGGTCACCAAATTCCAGTCAACGTTCGGGCCATCCACATCCTTTGAAGGGGTTATGGTCTTCACCATCGCCTTTGCAATTTCATCGGGCATGATGATGTTGATCGATTCCAAACGAACTGGTAACCTCTCGATATCCGAGAGTATGGGTTGAACATGGTCTCTGTAACAGCCGTTGTCGAGCCACTGCCACCACGGGAAGCCTTGGATTTGGACGTGCCTGATGAGCTTTGCGTTCGCCTCGGAGATGGCGCCGAGGAAGAAGTCTATGTCGCTCCCGATCGTTGGCGAAACGGTCTCTGGTACAAGTCGATGCCGCCATTTGACCTCATTCCTAAGGGCTCTTTTGTCGGCTGTTTTGAGGATCTCGAATTTATATGATTTGTCCTTGCTATCATGTTTTGGCCACGGACCCGTCGGTGCTGTCCAATGGGTTTTGAAAGTGACGTGTTTTGATCGGGTTCCCGGCCCAAATGCAAAGCAATTTTCTTTGTAAACGATGTCGCAAGCTTCTGTGTAGAACAGCTTGCAGACCAAGAGAAGGGCGAGATGCCTCGGATTGTCTGAAGGATCTAGCGGCTTCGGACGAATATGCCCTTTTATAAGGACTTGACGGTAGATATCGCAACGAATCTCGGGAGGTAGATCGGTGAAACCTGTGGATGGTTTCTGAGGCTCGGGTGTGCAGAATGGGACGGAGTCTTTGTCCAAACCCTCAGCTGTGATCGCGATTGTTGACATTTTGAAAAGTGATTGTCCTGGATTTTGGTTTTGTGTTGAAGGATGATGAGAAATGGAACATCAGGAAAGTGAACCGCTTCATATGTTAGCTAGGAGAAGAGCATATCGGAGACACCTCAGAAGGCAGATGGGCGTCTCGTGCTTAGTGTAACTCCGTTACGCATATCCACGGCTCGGCCAAAGTTTGTTTGGGCGTCTGGTGTGGCAGCTCAAGCCACATATCAACGTAGCATACCGCACGACAGGAACTAACGTCCATCCAAAGGCTGTCGTCGTATATCAAGTGATTGATGTTTCATGTTTGATGTGACTAGTAGCTGTTGTTGTCGGACCCGGGCTGGGGTGAAACGGATCCGAATTAGGAAGGCCGCCTGAAATTAAAATTCGGTGAGGCAGCTCAGCGCTGTTGGCAGCGAGCGTAGGTAAGGACTGCGTTTTAGCGGGGTAGATGCGCCAACGTACCTAACATTTGATATTCCAACTATCCATTTCTTTTCCGTCCCGGGTACAGCACCCCTGCTCCGTCCATGGGACATCGACCATCCATTCTTCGCCTCAAAAGAGCTTGCTGAGAGCCAAGCCTGTTGACATTTGCATTTTGCTTCTCGTCAAACTCGGCTTGGAACAAGACAGAACAATCTCTTCGGACTCTATTGCCACTTCACACTTGCACTCTTGCTCTCTATCGGATCTAGGCCGTTTAGATGACCTGCACGTCGCCTTGTCATCCGCTTGGTTCTTGAGAGACCCCTGCCCAATAATTCATTGGTTGTTATAGCCGATGGAAGCACGACTTTCGAGTTCGGCACGTTTTCTCGCCTTAAGAATACATTGGCAAATACCATGCCGAATAGCCCAGCCAAGCGGTTGGATTAAGCACCCGCACTGACTGCACCGCATTTCGAGTGAAGTGTGATGACGTTGCCCACCAGCGTAATCCTACTCTTCTAATTAGTGCCTGTCTTCATACTCTCAACCCACCTGGCTGTTAGTTTGTTCTGCTACCTATACTTTTGCCACTTCAAGGCAGCTTTTGCTTACCTACATCAAACACCTACCTCGTTCGCGTTGGTTTGAGGACTTGAATCCAGTCATACTGCAAGCTTGAGCCGCGCTTTCCCCAGTTAGTTGCTGTCATATGTGCAGTACTTTTCAAGAAACCTCTCTCTTATTCGTTGGTTAGGTACCTAGGCAGCAATCTAGCAGCCTCAACGCGTCTGTATTGGTTGCCTCTTTCTTCGTCCAGGTCAAACTCCGTCCGAACTTTTCGATCGAACTTGCCTTCGGTTCTGAGTCTGTGAACCAACCCATAAATTGGTTGGAAAAGTGGAAAAGCCTCAGCAACCCCTTTCTTCCGAAAACAACAGCATTCCTCATAACACCAAGGTCTTAAGGATGGACTTGGGCAAGATGGACTTCACAAACCTCTTCAAGGGGAACCTATCTGCCATGGCCCAGAACATGACCGGCGGGCGTTCTTACTCGCCCAACAGCAAGATGATGGAGAGCCTCTTGCCCATGCTTGGCGGCCAGTTCAACCCCGTTGTCCGTTCCATCATGTTTCTGTACCAAATGATAGGATCGCATTTGGGCATCGATCCAACGGTCATACTCACGCTGGCTGGCTTCATTTGGGCCGCAAACAGGGTCGTCCGGCAAGCGTACGGCGCCATCTTCCGGGTCATTCAGGACAACTTCATGAGCTCCGTACACGTCCAGAGCACCGACGAGATATACGCTCACATGATGAAGTGGCTGGCTCTGCAGCCGCTGATGGCCAGCTCCCGCTCATTAACAGCTGAGACGGTAAGGAAGACGGCCTGGGAGGAAGAAGAAGAGCTTGAGGCTCTGCAAACGAGAACCATAGCCGGAAGTGGTGATAGTGAGACCAAGTATCTCAACTTTTCCAACCAAGAGGCCAAGGCTGTAAGTCAATTCTAGCTACCCACATGCAAAGATTGGCATTTACTAATACTTTCGCAGCCCCCAAGATACGTGCCAGCTGTCGGTGTCCACGGCTTCTGGTTCAAGAACCGCTATTTCAGATTGCACCGCAAGCAACAAAACGTTTTCGACGGAGCCGAAGCTTACGGGACTTTTAGGAAAGAAGAAGACCTTGTTGTATCCTGTTTCGGACGAGACCCAGGTAAGCTTACAGCACTCTGCGTACCCAAGGACAGGATTAAACCTAATCAATACATCAGAGCCCATCAAGGAGCTGCTTCGCTTCGTTAAGGAATTCTTCTACTCAGACCACTATGCTCGCACGACTATCAAGCGCCCTAGCCCGCAACCCATGCGCCGCTATGGAGGCCGCTACAACTGGACGCAAGTTGCCAATCGTCCTGTACGACCAATGAACACCGTGGTTCTTGATCCCAAGCAGAAGGGCCAAGTCCTCGCCGACATGAACGAGTATCTCCACCCAGGGACGCCGCGCTGGTACGCAAACCGAGGAATTCCACTCCGTCGAGGGTATCTGTTCTACGGGCCCCCGGGCACAGGAAAGACATCGTTATCCTTCGCCCTAGCTGGTGTCTTTGGGCTTGACATCTTCGTCATCTCATTACTCGAGCCAACATTAACAGAAGAGGATCTCGGCACGCTCTTCAACTCACTTCCACGTCGCTGCGTTGTCCTACTTGAGGATATCGACACCGCTGGCCTAAGTCGTGGGCCCAACGAAGAGATCGACGACCCAGCCCCTGCATCCGAGTCCAAATATAATGACGACAAGGGAGCCGCTAACAAGACTGGTGAAGCCACCAACAGTAAGGGGGATCGATCAAGCAGAAAAACAACCAGAGACGAATGGAAAGTCTCAGACCTCGCCCGCGCTCTCAAAAAAGAGACCAAGGACGAAAAGAAAGGCATCTCCCTCTCCGGTCTGCTCAACGCCATCGACGGCGTCGCCTCCCAGGAGGGCCGCATCCTCGTCATGACCACCAATAAACCCGAATCCCTCGACGAAGCGCTCATCCGTCCCGGCCGCGTGGACCTGCAGGTGGGCTTCACCAACGCCACGCCCGCGCAGGCGACAGAGCTGTTCCAGCGTATGTACGAGGCCGACGGCGCCGTTCCAGCCGAGCGCGTGGATGGTCACGTCGCGCCACCCTCGAACCCAGGACCGCCCATTCTCAAGATGAACGGCGACGCCTCCCCGGCCTCCGGAACCGGATCCTCTACGCCCTCCACGCTTTCAAAGTCGTCGTTCGCACAGGCACAGGCCGCAGCCGCGGATGACGAGGCGGACAAGAATCACCTGTTCGATGCAGAGGAGCTGAGACGTATTGCTGACGAGTTTGGTGCGCTGATTCCGGAAGGACAGTTTAGCCCGGCGGAGATTCAGGGCTTTTTGTTGAAGCGCAAGAAGGACCCGCGAAGAGCGCTACTGGAAACGGCGGACTGGGTTGAGGGGATGCGTATGCAGAAGGAGAGCAAGACCAAGGTCCTTACGGTGCAGTAAGGTGGGACATGACGGATATGTTTTCACTACATACAACGTTGTTTGTTTTGTTTATATTACGAGCGCGAGCAACCGGCTTAATGCTGTTTCCTGCGGGCCGATTCTCCATGCAATGTACAGGTCGACGATGGCGTATGGAATATAGTAGCCACGGCGGAACATACAAAATTGCCAAAACCGCTCAATGAGTCTTTTGATTGGAAAATCTCTCAACCGTTGTGATTTCTGTGCTGTAATGCGAGGAAGGTTGCCTATTGTACTTGGTAGACTGCTCAATTCTGTAACCACTTTCCCGGTGTAAACGTTGCCACAATGCTTCTATCACAATGCGGCCGAGGGGTACGCTTCCTCGCCGAGTGACTCTTCAGCGTTTGCCAGGTAAATTGACGGATCCAAGGGCCCAGCTGCTTCATCACCTTCGTAGGCGTACGTCTCGTCATAACCTTCGCCCCCTTCCCCATACGCGTAACCGTCACCGTCTTCGTAATCCTCGCCATACTCCTCACCCTCGGGACCAGGAGGGTAAATCTCATCTTCCTGTCCGAAGCCGTCGCCATCTTCCTCGTCGTCATCGTCATCGTCAAGACTGTCATCGCCCGCAAGAGACATGAGCTCTTCCTGAATGCCCTGCTCAGGGTTCGGCGTCTCCTCCGCACCCATGGCATTCGCTGCAGCAACGCTCCGAGGCCCATTAGCCTTGGTCACGCGATAGGCCGTACCCTTGCGCTTCTTCTTGGGCTCTTTGAACCGTCTGCCATAGAGCACCCTCTTCTCGGCATCGGTGAGCTCCAGGTCCGGCAGCGGGATGTGCACGCTCGAGGACCCGGGAGGCGGCGTGGTGTCGCGCACGTCGACAATGCCGGCAAAGTCCTCGTCCTTGAGCTTGCGGCCAAATTGGATGGCGATCATCTTGGTCTTCATGATGCCCTTAACCTTGGCCCACGTGCCCTGGTGATACCAACCACTATTGTAGATATCAACCTCGGAGCGCTCCGGGGCCGCAGCGAAGATGTTGGCGATGAGAGGATCCGTGATGTCGCAGATTTGCCAGACTTTGCCGTCGGTCCAGTACGACTTGCCGTCAAAGATGTGGCTCTCGTGGTTGTCGCCCTGCGGCTGGCGCTGCTCGGTACGTAGGCTGCGGATAGCATGCCACGTCTCTCCGATGTGTCCGGCTTGCAGCTTGCGCATGTTGAATATCATTGTCTGGTAGGTCTTGTAGGCCGGATCGCTGCGCGGGTCTATGCCGTACTTGATGATTGCATCGCGCCAGGGACCGCCGCGGAATTGGTAGCCGACGTAGCCGACGCAGCGCTTCATGACGTTGGCGTTGCGGACGATGGATCCGAGTTTATTGAGGAGGGAGCGACGTGTCCAAATTGGGCGTTCCTCCATTGCTTCTTCCATCTTGGCTATGCAAGTGGTCACCTCCTCGTCGGTCCCGTCGTAAGGCATCTGTGGACCGGCTGGAATTGGGTACTGGTCTGCCTTCAAGAAGTAACCGATCAGGGTCGGTAATTGGGTGTTGATTAGCTTGGTTTCTCCGGTATGGTCGAGCTCGGAGCGCACGTAGGGATTTTGGGAGTAGTTGTATATGAATGGCAGAGTCATAGGCGTCCAAACGGGTGGCGGGATGATGTCCACGTTTGGTCCTATGTCGACGCCCTCTACGAACTGGAAATTTCTCATCTGGGAGACTGCGGGTATCAGCTCCCTCCGATAGAACGAAGCAGGCCCTCCAAAACTTACTGTCTCCAGGCATAACCTGATCCATGAACCTCGAAATGAAAGGAGACTCCTTTAAGCTCCAGTGGAAGTCTGCCATACCGCGGAATCGGTGGGTGTGTTTGATGACGCCGACAGCTTCCACACCGTAGCTGTCAACGTTGTCTTGCATCTTCCTCCGCAATACCTTTGGGTTATCCAACCGGGATCTGGAGTAGATCCGCTCTCCCAATGGTCCGGATCGAGGGGCGTTGGTCATCTTGATCTCACCCTCCCAAGGACCGTCCGTTCCTCTCTTCCGCTTCCTTCCGGTCCGCTTCGGCACGGTCACCTTCAGCACCACGTTGTGACTCGTGGCACTATGAGACATGATGGGCCTGCGGAACGGGCTCTCGGGATTAAGATAGAAGGGAATGGTATTCCTCTCCGTATCGAGGATCTGGCACGCTGTCAGTCTGGTATGGTACACATTCTCCGGGAAAACCTACATTCTGGAAAGATGAGATGTTTCCAAAGGCCTTCTCCGCCCGGTCAAGATTCATGACGATCATGGGAATTTCCACGGCACCCATGGCCCTCTTGGGGATTGGGAACCGAGGTGCTGAGTTGCTGTCGTTTCGGGAAGTCGACAGCTCTTCCTGTGCCTCGTGGTCATCTTCTTGAGCATTTCCTCGGGAATTTCCGTCGACAATGTCGTTGTCCACATTGTCGTTACGACGCTCGTCGTCGGTGTCCATGGCGACAGCCTGCGCGCTGCTATATTTCAATGCATATGTGTCGCGACGGCTATCAGGTCGTTTGCAGCAGGAACTCTGGATTGGTTGTTTCTGATCGTTCAGTTAATTAGGCTGAGACTCTGGACTAGCGATCACCTAGCTGTATGAGGTGAACATGCAAGCCAAACGACGTTTTTGGGTATGTTGCTACGTGATACGTCTTTTGACTGGAATTTTACCATCCATCGTCTTGAGCAACTGAGATTGACGCACGGTGCGAGATGCAGCCTTACCGAACTAAAGTGCAACGCATTTATGGGCAGGAGCCAGAGGTTTCTACCGTCCAAGCACTGTGAAAACCACCTTTTTGGTTCGATGGACAACAGAAAGAAATGAGGCCTAAAATCTCTTCACCCAAGTTCTTATATAGAGGATCCGGTTATATTTTCTTAGCATTAGTATCAGGAAGCGCAGCGATACATTGATATAACTAGGTGGATCTAACAGGCAGTACGAGCGATACACAACACCTGAGGAAACGGACGCACAACAACAGTCTCTTGAAATATGTCCAGGTGACACCGGCGCAAAAGCACAATTGAGTCCAACCAACTTTTCAGGCTGGCAGTACCTAGATTATTACCAGCAGTGCAAAGTATCAAAGGGATGGAGACGGGAGCATTCGCGTTTCAGATCTCTCAGCAGGTAAGGTCGTCCAATATCTAATCCGTTCCCGATAATCTGGGACGCTCCTGGTACTCGTGAGGTAGCTTAGACCCAGAGTGATGTGATGATGCCCACATTGTTTGGGATGAGCCTAAGGGCGGCCCCTGCAGCGGCTGCCAGGTGACATGCAGCCGTTCAAAATACAGTGCCTTATGAGTCCAGACACGGAGATGGCCCTCTGTTTCCCTCGGGGCTTCGAAGAACCCGATAATGAGCGCACTTTCTCGATAAAGTGACGACGTAGCTATCTCGTTCTTTCTCGTAACCCTTACTATTCTTCTGGCTGGGCTACCGAGATATCTATGCGTTTGAAACCAGAGTTGCGATGATAGTCCAAATATGCAGCCTGCATCTGCATTGTGCCATCTGCATTGTGCCGTTGGGAGAGACTCTGCATGCTGGCAATGGGAACGGAGTCCACATGTGGGAGCTACCTTACCTTAAAGGGGCCCGGGACCGGGATCGCCAAACTTTTCGGATAAACAATGCTGCCGACATGAGAGATAGGTTCCAGCTTCTCTTGCCTGTCCAGAGAGCCAATCGACTTCGTTGTTTTCCTGGAGAGAAGGTCCGTGCAAAGATCACGGTCCCTGACAGTGCCAATCAGCAAAGTGCCATCCGTCAACACCCCTTTCCCCATCTGCTACTTGTTGGTGTTTTATTGCTGCCCTGGACCTTCTGCTCCTGCCCATTCCCGTTGTGTCTGCTGCTGGCCCTGCTGCTGGACCTGCTGCTGGACGAGCATGCATTGAGCGCCTGTAATTACTACTACTACCTACCTAAGAGCACACAGTACCTTACCTCACGTACCGTACCTAAGTAGGTAGAAAGAGCATCTTTCACCATAGGTTGCTGATGCAGAAAGGCCCTTCATAGACTCGACCTCCACTCTCGACCACCTTACCTCACAATCTACAGTTGTGTCTTTCTTCTTTACTTCCCCCCCGGGCGTCTCATGCGCTCCTTTGACATCACCCCTTCTTCTTCAACTCTTCCACAGGATCGATCATCAAATATCCTTACGACTTCTGCTGTCTTGTAGAGCTCAATTTCGTGCTGCTCGTCTGCGATCTGCCCGCCCGCTCGCCCACTGCACCCCCTGGTGTCGAGGCCTGTTCCTGGCTGGCTGCCGCGTATCACTGGACCGTCTCCAGCTGTCGAGTCCTCTGGCGACTGGGCCGGACAACCTCTGGTCATATTACCGTCCGTACCTTGCCGTACCGTGCTTCTACCTTAATATTTCACCGCCGCTAGCACGTTAGGGGAGGACGGCTTCTGGTCCCGCGTCGTCGTCTCACAGTTCACCCGGGCCCCGCAAACAACTTCAGCTTTACCGACGATCCAGAGAATCCTCCCACATCCTCGACTCTCGTCCGGACCATCTGGCTTTCTTCCTTTCGCTGCCTGATCACTTCTTGTCCCGCCGCTTTTTGATGGGGCTTCACCTCGTCGCAACGATCTCTCAAACCCGTCGCCCTAGCTTCTTCCCCCTGCCTGGGCATCACGAAACGACGCTATCCTGACAACCCAAACCCAGCCTTTCGCGAGCAACTGCCCTCCTGCCATCATCTTGTCGACATCGATCTGCCGACGCGCTTGCTACGACCCAACATCAACCTCACTTCAGCCCCACGTCCCATTCGCCGCGCACTCGCGAATTGTGTCACGAGGCTGGAATAGCCCTTTCGATTCGCCCTCGGCCGTCTGTTCATTCCGACTTGGTCAAATAATTGACTCGATCCGGCCGAATCCAAACCCCCTGCTCACCAGGACCTCGACCGTTCATTCCGCGCTCGCATACGTTGTCTCTCCTTGGACTATCGTCCATTGCGATCCACTGCTAGTTGCTGCAATAGCTATCGAGTCGGGCGATCCTGTCGCCCCACGGAGAGGGACTTCACCGTGACGTCCAAAATGAAGCGCTTCGGCCAGAGGGTGGTAAGTCTTCTTTACCATCTGGCCCTTACCATGCTCTGCACTCCTTATTGACAACCCAGCATGCTCAGCTCTCGCGCGGCAAAGACCCCAACAAGTCCAAGAAGAATAAAGACTCCAAGGATGGCACTGCATCTCCCTCGTCGGTCGGCTCAGGCCGCGATGCGAACCAGTCCCCAAACCCGACTCCCTCGTCCTCAACGACAAACCTGTCCGATTCTCGTAACAAGCCGCTGCCTACTAACAATACCAGCGCTCATGGCGGAGAAACGAACCAGCCGTCGCCATTGAGCAACCAGCAAGGGGCTGTTTCGGACCGCTACGGCTCTGCGGGTGCGGCCCAAAGTGCTAACGGTGGAGGTTCTCCAGCTCGCCACGGCTCCCTGCCTCCTACCGTTATCATTAGCCCAAGCGCTCCCGTAAGCTCTCGTGCCAACCAAGGTTATCATGGTCAAGTCACTAACCCCTCGACAGCACGTCCCCCCCCCGGGTGCCGCAGAAACCATGCCACACGATCTCGCCCCTCCGAAAGCGGGCACCAAGTCGCTAATGTTCGACCGCCTTCACCAGACCCCCAAGGATGTACCCGAGGGTCTCAGGACACCTAAGCGACAGCACTCGTCAAGATTCGACATTTCTGCTCATCGTGAGCTTGAGAAGTTGCCCGGATTTCACGAGGTCCCCCCCAACCGCCGTCAAGAGCTCTTCATGCAAAAGATCGATCAGTGCAATGTCATCTTTGACTTTAATGATGCCAGCGGTGACATGAAATCCAAGGAGATCAAACGACTTGCGCTTCATGAGCTGCTCGACTATGTCGCGAACAACCGCCAAGTCATTACGGAGCCAATGTACCCGCGAGTCGTCGAGATGTTCGCCAAGAACTTGTTCCGACCAATTCCACCTCCCATGAACCCCCAAGGAGAGGCGTTCGATCCAGAGGAGGATGAACCCGTCTTGGAGGTTGCTTGGCCACACATTCAGGTTGTTTACGAGTTCTTCCTGCGCTTCATCGAAAGCCAGGATTTCAATACCAATATTGCCAAGGCCTATATTGACCACAGCTTCGTGCTGCAATTGCTTGAGCTATTCGACTCGGAAGATCCGCGCGAGAGAGATTTTCTCAAGACGACGCTTCACCGTATCTACGGAAAGTTCCTCAACCTCAGATCGTTCATCCGCCGCTCTATCAACAACGTCTTCTTCCAGTTTACCTACGAGACGGAAAGGTTCAACGGCATTGCTGAGCTGTTGGAAATACTGGGCTCCATCATCAATGGATTTGCCCTGCCGTTGAAGGAAGAGCACAAGACGTTTTTGACGCGCGTGTTGATACCCTTACACAAAGTCAAGAGTCTAAGCATGTATCACCCTCAGTTGGCATACTGCATTGTTCAGTTCTTGGAAAAGGATGCCTCGCTAACGGAAGAGGCAAGTACGCTAACCTGTTTTTCTCAGTAAGCATGCTAACTGTACCAGGTTGTTCTCGGGTTGCTCCGCTACTGGCCCAAGGTCAACAGTACAAAAGAGGTTATGTTCCTCAATGAGGTTGAGGATATCTTCGAGGTCATGGATCCAGCCGAGTTCGCCAAGGTTCAAGAGCCTCTGTTCCACCAACTTGCAAAGTCGGTTGCCAGTCCTCACTTCCAGGTTGCTGAACGTGCTCTTTACTTCTGGAACAATGAATACTTCTGCAACTTGGTGAGCGACAACGTCGAGATAATTCTACCAATTATGTTCGCACCCCTGTACGAGAACTCCAAGGGCCACTGGAACCGGTGAGTTTTTCCTGTTCATGATACTGTGGTCAGCGCTGACCGGCGTAGTACGATACATGGCATGGTTTACAACGCGATGAAACTCTTTATGGAGATCAACCCCCAGCTCTTCGACGATTGTTCTCACGACTACACTGAGCAGCAAAACAGCGCTGCTGCCAGAGAAGCCACGCGCGAAAGGAAGTGGGCCTCGATTACGGAGCAGGCCAATCAAAGACGATCAGCCAATGGTGCGGGCGCCCCTTCGACGGGTAGAGGACACGCCGGTTCCCTTTCCCGTGTTGATGAGGTTGATGGGACCGAAGACAACCAAAAGCGATTAGACTCTCTGAAGCTGCAAGATGGCGACCGAAGGGATCGTCGGCATGAGCAACAAGACTCGGTAGGATCAACCCGAAGCCAAAGATGATTTTACCCTGTTGCCGTTTCCTGCTCTCTCTGATCGTCGACCTGCGCTTGAGGAATCTGGAGCTCCCCTTCCACCGCCCCCGTACCTCATTTGTCGCTTTACATTCGCTTGTGCTGATTGGAGCGTTAGTTGACCATGAATTGAACAGGGCTCGGAACATAACGACGAAGTGATCGCTCACGCGACCGAGGAGTCATGACGGGCCGTAGCATTGTCACCGAACGATTCATCTTCAACGGGTTGAATGACTGAGAACGGGAATCTCATGCATGCGCTTCGGAGTGCTGCCGTAAGGGAAAGCCTCGGGTTAGGAACAAGACCCAGTGGTCTAGGGATGGGGCTTTGTTGCCTCCGGAACATACTTAATTTTCATGATGTCACTATTTTATTTTTTCCCTTTCGCGCGAAGACTCAAACTTGAGCGGGGCTTCTGAAAACTGCTGCTGGCCCTTAGCTGGCTTGTCCGCTGATTATGTGGCTGTTGAGAGAAAAAAAGACTTTCGGGACTCTTGTTTTCTTTCTTGCGCGGGAGGACACATAAAAACGAATCTCGTCAGGGACATCATGAGGGAGTGGACAGTGGAAAGAAGCGGGGTTGAGAAAGACGGGGAATCCGGCGTACAAGGGCCACAACTCGGGAGACGAAGCTTCACTTGTTCTCTTTTATTCCCGGCTCTCCTCGGACGAAAACTTGTGTAGGAAGTTGTGCTAGAGGGGGATGTGACGAATGAGTGCTTTCCTCTTCCGGTTTCTCCCCTCAGACGATGAATGAGTAGACGTAAAACGTCGCATTTAGACTTGGGTAAACTTAATGGCAGTCTCAGTGCTGTGTATGTCTCATGGCACAATGTGATGCGATGCAGGCATTTCAATTCTTCAGCTAATGTTACATGGTATTACCAACCGCTTCTTCCTTTGTCATAGCCTCCTCTTCCGCGGCCCCTATGACCGCCATTGCCACGCCCGAACAACTGCGGTGGCGGAGGGGGGGCCCATCCGCCCATGTTGGGTGGAAGCGGCGGCGTCGAACCTGGCGGGGGAGCACCCCAATTTTGAGGAGGGCCACCCGTGTAACCTACAGAAGGCGGCGGCGGCGGAGGAGGAGGAGGCCATGTTCCTTGGAAGCCTCGAAGGGCAGGCGGCGGCGGCGGCGGCGGTGGAAAGTGCCCAAACCCTCCGGCGGCATTAGGACGCGGAGCAGGATACGGGGGGAAAGCTGATGGGGTATGGTGATTGGTAGGGGGCGGCGGAGGCGGTTGATTGTAGGCTTGGCCCGAGTCCGACTCGTATCGGCCGCGACCATGCGGTGGAAGGGGGGACTTACTCAGGTGTCTGCGCCCGCCCCGATCTGCTGATCGTGACCTTGACCCGGAGCGGTTGCGGGATCCAGATACCAATCGTGATTGCGACCTTGACCTCGATCTCGACCTCGACCGGCTATAGTCTCTGGAGTTTTGACGACCCCTGCGTTGAGGAGTGCGGCTGCGGCTGCGGCTGAGACTGCGAGAGCCCGGAGAGACCCTACGTCGCTTGAACGCGGGCGGTGAGTCGCTCCTGCTGGAACGGCCGGATGAGAAGCTTCGGGTGGGACTCCGCGAAAAGGACCGTCCGCGATCGCGTCCGCCGCCTATCTTGCCCTTCTTGCGCTGCTTCATCTTTTCGCAGAAATGGCGCGACCAGCCGTAGTACGTCTCTCCATCGATGACTTCGCCCGTGATCTCGTCGAGGATGACGCGTTCGCCCATCTCTGTAACGTCTGTAGGTGGTTGGTCCGTCTGTTGGTGGTTTGAGGATTTAGAATAGAGTCTCTCAGCATCCGCTAGGAGGTCCTTGACTGCTTTGGCGAGTACTTTATCAGCTGGTCCTGGGGCGAGCTGGAGGGGCTTGATCATCCTGGGGTTCATCGGCTTCGTAGAATTGGGTTCGAGGTGCGGGAGCCAGTTGGCGGCGGGAAGATCGAACCAGGGTGTGTTCGGGTCGCCGTGCATCGAAGGAATCATGTATGGTGCGTCCTTTGCGGGTTTGACTGCCAGATTGGACCCGGTCTGGTCATGCGTATTCCGGCCTTCTGCGGTTTTGGATACCTTGCCGCCATGAGGGGCCTCCCTGATCGTATCCCTCAGTACATCGACCAAGTCCGTCGGGAAGTATTTCTTTTTATCCCAGATGGCAAGCAGATCCTCCAGCTTCCGTGCATGTTTCGGGCAGTTGCGAAAGCTCGCAGCGCTATGGAAGAGCGGCGTTAGACTTGGGCGCAGCTCGTCAGCAAGGCGAGCGTCTCCGTCCCGCGTGACAGTGTGATGGAGGACATCGTTGATGATGAACAGGATGTGTAGACGCTTGCGCCTCGAGGAAGGCTTTGTCTTCTTGGCGGGAGAGTCATCGCCAGGGAAGGATTTGGAGAAGGCGGCTAGGTATTTGCCGAGAGCGGCGACACGCGCCGGCGAGGAGGCCAGATTTTTGAGGATCCAACGCTTGCATTTCTGTATAAGGCGGCGGGAGTTTAGTTGACCTGCGACACAAGGGGGCACAAATGGCGCAGCAAGGAATATTCTGTGGTGGTAGAGGAAAAGAGGAGAGAGGCCGTTGTCAAAGAGGGCGTCAAACCTGAACATTGGCGGGCGAGCACTGGTGTATCGCGTCGTGGAGAAGGGTGTGGAAGGTCTCGATCTCGGGGCGGGTGAGGGAGACGGGTTCCTTGCGGAAGAGGAGGGCGCTGAAGGAAGCTTTTGCTATGGCTAGCTCAGGAGTTGCCATTGCAATGTGATTCGCATGCCTGCTTGTGCGCAGGGTTTGGTGTGAGATAGTTGAGGAGCTTGATTGAGGGAGGTTGTGGTGAAGTAGTGAAGAACAATGTTCAGGCTGGAACTAAAGCTGTCAAGAGATTGTCCTTGCTGAAGGTTCAAAGGCGCAGGCGCCGTACCATGCGCCGCACTTTAGCAAAGTGTGGCTAGGCAGGCTTCAGCCGGTCGGGCAGGGATTCGGAACCTAGGGTCCAGGTCTGCGCGGCTTCTTCCGTACAGGCTCTAGAGACCCAGGCTACCCAGTGCGAATTCCCAGGAAATCTTCCCAACACCGCAGCCCGCCGGAGTGCGCGCCGTGTTCGAGAGAAGCATAAACTAAGCCAACAAGAACTGACCGGCCGTTGGTGGGCACCTGTCGACTTGGTGAATTGACGTAGGTGTCCGCCAGTTCGTGGATGATTATGCAACTTGGTTGAGGTGTTCCCTGGGCATCGATGTTTGACATGGTAACCACTGACGTAGATTTGGTGTACCGTGATTCATTGAAAACATGCTCTCAGTACCAGACGAATGTTTTCGCATACAGGAATGACCGCTTTGGGACCTCGCAGCGGAGAACTAACTAAGAGGAGAGAGGCATGGACTCTTTCGTGTCGTACTCAATAATACAATATGCGGCCATAAACGACCAGGGTGTCAATTATTTTACACAAACTCGGGGTCACTCGGGCTCCATCCACCGTTTCTTTTACGCCGTTATGAGAATCGATCTCCCTTTGGACTTTTGAATGGCGTACTACTTTCGTACTTGCTCTTCTCGAGTATTCTCTGCTGTTCGGTCGTCGGTGCGTGACGGGTCGGGGCGGGATCGGAGCTGGATTCCTGGCTGGGAGATCCGGCGGTATCGACGCGGGGTTCGCCGCTCATGGATGTCGCGGAGCCGGGCTGATTGGGAACGTTGTCGCCGTATTCGAGGGACTGAACCATCTGCTTGCGCTTGCGCTGCTCTTCAAAGCGGGCTGCGCGGTCGGCGTTGATGCTCTGCTTGGCGAAGTAGTAGGCCGTCCCGCCGGCTAACACGCAACATCAGTTAGCCAAATTGACAAGTGACAGAAGACTATTCAAAAGACCACGTACCAACACAAAGCGAGCCCCATCCGAGCCTGCGAGAGACACGAGAGTCAGCTTGGATAAGGACGAGGCACGAGTATGCGACGAGTCAAGCCTACCAGAACGATTTAACCTGGGATCAGGCATGATGTTAGCCAAGCACTTGAAACCAGATGCGACGGTTGAAGAACAACTTACGGTATTCATTTTTGCGGCGGAGTATAGGGTGTGGGCGATCAGCTGAGCAGGCCGTGTCAGAGGGCTGAAGATTCGACAGAGTGATTGACCTTGGAAACGCAAATCGGAGGGAGCGAGGAGGGAGAGAAGAAAAAGTTGCGTTGTCGTTGAATGGAAGGCGTGTACCGGTCAATCGTAGCATTTGTCCAACGACAGCAGACGCACTGTGTAAAGTGGCATGGTCTGATAATGGAGCTCTCCGATTGTTTGGCCTTGAACCGTGCAGGCGACTTATGGACTCGGAGCCAGTGGGAGGTGGTTTGTGGTGCCCAATGTAGGCTGACGGGTGGACGTGAAGGAGCTTACAGCCAGGGGGCCCTGCCAACGTGCAAAAGGACGATACCTCATACAGTAGGTTAGGCCTCCCCTTTAGGATAGTAATACCCTGAAGAGCCTTAGAGGAACTTTCTTGGTAAAATAAAATAGATTACTTGGAATAATTAGAAGTGCTTATAAGATAATTTATACTACTTACTATTTACTTAGATATTCAAAATAACTTATTTATATATTATATGTATTTTCTTAGTAATAAGATGATAATTTCTTTATCCTTCCCTTATCTTGCTTTAACCTGAAAGTATACGAATACTTCTAACCGCGACCTTTCGTACCTAAGGTAGGTTAGGTACGTGACCAGCGCACTGATGAGGAGTGATGGACAGGGGGCTCCAATTCGAACGGCAAGCTGTCCAGCAGGACAGGCCTAATTTCGGAACAATTCGTTATTTTAGTGCCTAGGTCCTGCGCCCTGGAGAGATACCCTCAGGTACCAATGAAAGCTGAAGCCAACCCCTGTACACTACCTCCTAGGTACGCACCTTACTTCGTACATAGTAGACCTTAAGCGTGCATTCCCCCTCCCTTCCCAATGGCTGCTGCTGAAAGACAAGGTACCTGACAAAGATGTGCCGGAGTTGAAAGGCCCGCAGCTGTCTCCTAACCCTTGCTGAGAGCCGAGGGCTGTGGCAGTGGACGGAGACTCGGCTTGGCAGGGCCATATGTCATAATGGATATTCGTATGGGTTCACCACCTCAGATATGACAAACTACGGCGGGACGGGTACGGCGTACGTAGCGTACCTGACGTCGTCGTAAATTCGTAATTGAATACAGTGTTTGGATGGTGAGTCGCCCAGGTCCCCTCAAACCTGACGTACCATCCGTCATTCACTTTTATACTGCGGTACTACTTCATACTTAGGTCCCTCGTGCCTCGTGAGACAGGTACACAGAAAAGGTACCTCACAAAGCTGTTACCTGTGACCGCAAACTACCCAAAAAGCGCGTGCCCTGCTTTTACGTTTCCCTTCCAATCTTTTTGCTTCCCCTTTCCCTGCCTGCCTCATATTTCTGAACGGTACTTCCCCTCGTCCCCAGAATATTAGCGCACGGGGTACCTCAGGCAGCCGGCCGACCTACCTACCCAGATACCTGACTTTGCTGTACCGACGGCCAAGGCACACACCTTCCACACTGCCGTCCAGCAAAACGGCTGGGAATCTTATTGCGCCAAGGGGACATTGCAATGCCACTTCGTTGTCATTCACAACTTGCTTCGGATACTACTACCACGACCACCACGACAGAAAAACATTCAGCTATCCCCCCGCGCGCCTCTCGGCCTCTCCACTGCGACTTTGACCCAGCAGACGAAGGTCATGCCCGCCTGCGTGTCGAGGTAGCTTCGAAACGTCCGCCCAGCATCATTATGCTCCCCAGCCATCTTGCACGGCCGTCAATCCCACTTCTCAGAATCTCTGCGAACATCCACGCGCATCAATCTCTCATTTCCGCCGCACCCTAGCGACACCCGAATCCTTCTCAACCCCCAAGTTTTTGTGCTTCCAAACGATAGACAGGCGTCCGCCCTTCTTCCAAGGCCCGCTGTGGATGAGCTCATGAGGAAGCACTTGAAGACGTGGGTGTAATGGGTATCAGCACCCTGAGCCCCGCTGTCTTGCTCTATTGTCATCATGGCTCCTCCCGACCAGAATGGGCCCGATGGCTCGTCACTCGTTCGTTTCCCAGTCAGCAAAGATTCCCATGATTTATACTGACTGTCTCAGAAACCCGTTTCGTCACTCAGAGCTAAGTTCGAGAACATGAACAAGGGCGAATCTGCGCCTGGCCCCTCCCCGCCCCGAACTGTTCCTCCGGCCCCGAAGCCTGAATCACTTCAGAATCTGAAGTCCTCGACCGAAAGCCTCCCGATACCCTCGAGACCTCGAGAACGCGGGGGCATCTCGGCCCCCCCGCTCCCTCCACCGTTGCACGAGTCCGTCCCTCGCTCGCCGGGTCGCTCGCTGGGTGTGCCTCCCACCTTGAAGCCGGAGCCCGTGAAGGCCCCTTCGGTCATGGTTGAGCCTCCCCAGTCTCCCCCAAAGAATCCCGTTGCCAGATTCGCGCATGCCGAGACCCCGGCCTTCCTGAATGCCGAATCTGGTACATCTACCCCGACAACCCCGACATCCTCGCGGCAATTCAAGATACCCAGTCGGCCTCATACACCCTCCCTCGAACCGAACCGCCGCTCACCTAGACTTTCGGCCTCTCAGCCGCCATCTCCTCCCCCGCCGAGAAGATCCGGCGAAATTCGAAGAGACAATAAGCCTTCTGTGCCTCCGCCTATTAACCGTGCCGAAAAGCCGTCGAAGCAGTCACAGGCGCGGCCATCGTTCTTTGCTGACCATGTTGTCGCTGCACCCAGCAGGGGTAAGCTGAAGCCGGAGACCTCACCATTCAGCAGCCCGCCCAGCAGCCCCGAACCAGCTCCTCCGGTACTTCCCACGAGACCAAAGGCGCCTGCTGCGCATTCGGATCCTCCGCCGCAGCAGCAGAGGGGAAGGACTTTGGACGTTGGATTCGCACCTCCACCTGTACATCACTCCATTATGACCAAGAGGAATCAACGAGAACAGGAAACGAGCGGCTTTGTCAAGGGCCAGATTACACCCCAGATCACCGGCGAAACTCGGCCTTCCCTACCTGCGCTTCCGGCGAGACCACAGACGATCGCAGCCGAACCGCCGCCACGACCCCTTTCGATGACTATGAAACCACCCCCACGACCTCCCAGGCCTGGTGTCAACACACACTCGCTCTCCGAGGCTCAACCTCCGCCTAAACGTATTGTTTCGACCCCTACAACCCATCTTCCGCCGCCTACCCGGTTGCCTGGACGTGCGAATACGGTGACTGACAGAACATCAGAGAGGACTGCGCAGCGTCCGCCGCCTCCCCAGCCTCCCCCCCCGGCGCAACCTGTTCAACCTGTGCAATCTGTACCTCCGCCCCAGCCGCCTCCCGAACCGACTACTGCCCTAATCCCGTCGAGTAATAATTCCAAGGTCGAAATCAACGGCTCGAGCCAGAGCTTCCCGGATCCTTCCAATGTAAATCGAAGACCGCCTTACATTAAGCAAGGTATGCACGAAATTCAGACCAAGTATGACCCGAGGACGTTCGATGTTTGTGGCGACCTTATTTGCACGACCGGTCATTTGACTAGAGTGTGGAGTTTACGTGATGGCGAGCTACTCATGAGCTTTGCCCATGGCGAAGGCATCAAGGCCACTGCTGTGGCCTTCAAACCAGGCAATAACGTAGATGAGGAGGGTCAAAGGTTGTGGATTGGCAACAACTTTGGCGAGCTCATGGAGGCAGATATTGCAACTCAGAGTGTGATTGCAAACAAGCCTGGTGCTCATGGTCGCCATGAAGTCATAAAAATCTACCGTCATTACAACGAGCTATGGACGTTAGATGAGACCGGTGGCCTACTCGTATGGGGTCCGGATGAGACCAGCACGCCTAATTTGACAAACAACTCACATCAAGCATTCCGCTTGCCCAAGGGTCATACGTTCTCAATGATCATTGGAGACGAGTTATGGCACGCAACTGGCAAAGAGATCCGCGTTTTCGCACCTTCATCGGATGGACAAACGCAATTCCAGGTTTTGGTCAGGCCGCTGCTGCAAGATACCGCCGGCGAAGTTACCTCTGGCTGCCAAGTCCGATCGCAACCTGGCAAAGCTTTCTTTGGCCACGCCGACGGCAAAGTCTCAATTTACAACACGCAGGACTTTTCTTTTCTCGGCATCGTTAACCTGAGCTCCTGGAAGATCAACTCTCTTGCCGGTGTTGGCGACTATCTTTGGTCTGGATTCAATACTGGCAAAGTGTGTGTCTACGATATGGAAACCACGCCGTGGGCGGTCAAAAAGGATTGGCAAGCGCACGATAAGAACCCGGTTGTGAAGCTCATGTTGGACTCCTCCAGCGCATACCGTCTGGATCGCCATCAGGTCGTATCTCTTGGCGCTGACAACATGATTCGAGTTTGGGATGGTCTCCTTCAAGATGATTGGCACGAGACGGAAATGAAGGGAATGGACACCCAGTATTGCGAGTTTCAAGACCTCAAGGTCTTGGTGATGACTTGGAATGCTGGCGCATCCACACCTCACAGTCTCAGATACGCAGAAGAGGACGCGGAGTTTATCAAGAGTCTATTGCAGGCAAACAGCTCGCCAGATATTCTGGTTTTCGGTTTCCAGGAACTCGTCGACTTGGAAGACAAGACGGCCACAGCCAGTAAGTTGGAGCGTGATTTCTTGTTGACGGCTTGGCTAATTCGCCCTAGAACGCTTCTTGAAAGTCAAGAAAAAAGAGGGATCAGACCAAGAAAGAATGAGCCATCAATATCGCGACTGGAGAGATTTCCTTCTCAAGAGTCTCGATGACTACATGCCGCACGACTGCTTATATCATTTGCTGCACACTGCAACGCTGGTCGGTCTATTCACTTGCATCTTTGTCAAGTCGACGCTTAGAGACCGCATTCGAAACTTGAGTGCATCAGAGGTGAAGCGCGGCATGGGTGGCCTCCACGGCAACAAGGGTGCCATCGTTGTCCGGTTCATGGTTGACGACTCTTCGCTTTGCTTCATTAACTGCCATTTGGCAGCCGGTCAGTCTCAGGCCAATAGCCGCCACAACGACGTAGCAGCCATTCTTGAAGCGCAGATTTTGCCTCTCGAACGAGATCCAAGCATTCGCCTCGACAGCTTCATCGGAGGTGGAGATGGCACCATGATTTTAGACCACGAACTGTGCTTACTGAATGGTGACCTCAATTACCGCATCGACACCATGTCTCGAGATACTGTTGTCATTGCGGTCAAGCAAAACAACTTAGCCAAGTTGTTGGAGCGAGATCAGCTTTTGGTGGCCAAGAGACGAAACCCGGCTTTCAAGCTCCGTGCCTTCGATGAGATGCCGATCACATTCGCCCCAACATACAAATATGACGTCGGAACGGACAACTACGATACCAGTGAAAAGAAACGTTCACCAGCTTGGTGCGATCGCATACTTTACCGTGGAGGAGGTAGGATCAAGCAAATCGATTACAAGCGTCATGAAGTCCGGGTATCCGACCACAGGCCTGTCACCGGCAGATTCAAATTCACGGTTAAGAAGATTCAGCCAAAAGCGCGGGCCACGGCTTGGATGGATTGCCAGTCAAGGTTCGAAGACCTCAGACTGCGCGAGCTCAACAATGACAAGTAAGTGTATGCTGTTTCATGGCACCAGGATCACCTTGACTGACAGACACAGGATGGCATATTTGATTGACGTCATTGGCTACGACGCAGCCACGGCTCGGAGTATCCTCAATCCTAGGAGCGATCGCAGCCCTAGCAGGCCCCGGGAAGCATAGATCTATTCCCTAATGGCCCGTTGGTTTTTACAACGGATTATATAACAATAACGCGATGGACTTGGTCGACGACCAAATGCCCGTGAACGAGGCTTACGAAAGGATGGGGTTCACGACTGGCGACAGGGGAAGGAAAGATTCACGTAGGGGACGGAATGGCATGAGAAACCCTTTTTGAACGTCCAACAACGAGGCATTTGAATGGCGCAGTTTAGAGAGAAAGATATTCGGAATTCATTAACCCCACGACGCTGGTCGACGGGCGAGTCTGGGACCCTTTTCTTCTCCGGAAGAGGGGTTATATATGCTTTGCCGACGAACAACGTTTGCTGGTCACCGGGTAGAAGGGACCAGCTACGAAAATCAAAATGATAATAAGAACGAAAGTAAAGACATACTTGTACGAAACCATTGCAAAGCCCGTGAATGTCTCTTGTTCGTTGTAATGGATGATCAAGTTGCTGACAGCTTGGCCAATCCTCTCGAGAGACAGACGTTGCCGGTAGTTGCGGGGCCCCTTGCATGATGCGATGCGCGAACCAACTGCAGAACACCTCTTGCAGTGTCTTCGGCAGGTGGCCGCCCTGGCGAGAGACGTGCCTTGCATCGCCTATGCTTCAGACTGACGTAGGCTATGCATAATGGCAGCGAGCTAGCTTCTAGCGGAGGTAGGTTTGCAATTTTGCGAGTTATCTCCTCGATCCTCGTAGTTCATGCACCTCATTTCGCACGATGGTTCATGTATTTGGCCCATATTCAAAATCAGATTAAGTCCCCTTTTTATGGCACTTTAGAGTCTATGAAATAGTACTGCGGCACCTTGTTAAAGTGCCAAGAGTACGTGAAGTGAACGAGAGCAATTATACTACTGCGTGCTGCTGCTGGGCCAGGAGTTTTTCTTGTTTTCTGTCATTTATTCAAGATCCAAATTGCCTCCCCTGTCTCCCTCTCTAGATTCATCCGTTATCCCAACTTTTCTGTACTTGGTCGTTCTCGCAAAAACAGGCAGATTCTTTTTCCCTCAACTGCTGCTCGCTCACATGCCGAGGAGGGCCTTGGCACCAGGCTCGCTGCAGACGTAGATGACGTCGTGGTTGTCGGTGAAGCCATTGAAGCGGGTGGCGGAGCACTTTGTGTAGGCGCCCATGTCCTCAAAGTACAACCAGTCGCCCACGTCGAGCTCATGCTCGAAAGAGATTGTCTCGGTGATGCGATCGATGCCGTCGCACGTGGGACCCCAGACGGAGTAGCGCACGCCCTCGCCGTCCGGGCAGGCGTTGGCACCGGGGGAGTCGTAGACGGTGGAGGGGCCAACGCGCAGCACCTTTGCGACGGGGTGCTGGTGATCGAACATGATGCTGGAGAAGTTGCCGTAGAGGCCGTCGTTGACGTAGAGCATGTAGCGCTTCTCGGCAAGTTCATCGGAGGGCTCTTCGACGGTGCGGCGGGCAATGATGTTGCAGGCGATGGTGAAGGCCGAGGAGACGTAGTAGCGACCCGGTTCGGCGATGATATTGACGTTGCTCGAGACGGGGAAGTACTCGTCGAGGGCGCCGCGCAGGACGGCGGCCATATCTTCGAAGGTGTCGCCGCAGAAGCCGCCGCCGATGTCGAGCGTCTTCATGTTGAAGCCGTAGGCGCGGCCCTGCTCGAAGACCTCGTAGGCGTCATAGACGGCTTTGTAGAAGGCCATGGGGTCGGAGGCGCCGGAACCGACATGGAAGCTGACACCGACGACGTTGAGGCCGAGTTCCTTGGCGGTGGCAAGGAGGCCGTCGGTGTCCTCCTTTGCGGCGCCGAACTTCATGCTCAGACGGCAGAGGGAGGACTCATCGTCGGTCATGATGCGGAGGAAGAGCTCGGCGTCGGGGAAGAGCTTCGCGATCTTGCGGAGCTCGTCGGCGTTATCAAAGGTCATCTGCTTGACGCCCATGGCCTTGACGTAGCGGACGTACGAGTTGGTCTTGCAGGGCTGGGCGTAGATGATGCGATCAGGTGAGACGGAGCGCATATCGAGGACCTGGTCGATCTCCGTCTTGGAGGCGCAGTCGAAGCCGGCACCGAGGGCGGCGAGGAGCTGGAGGACCTTGGGGTCCGGGTTGCACTTGACGGCGTAGAAGGGCTTGACGCGGGGCAGGTTGAGCTTCCAGCGCATGTGCTGGCGATAGACCTCGCCTAGATCACCGACGAAGAATGTGTCTTCGTCGCCGGGCTCACATATCTCATGGTCGATGCTCTCGACGCGGTTGCGGAGGGCTTCGCCAATCAGCTGCTTGGGGTTGATCACGCCATGTTTGCTGCTGCTGTGGTGGACGTGTTCGGCAAAGTGCGACGTCTTTAAGACTGGTTGGTGGTAGGTACTAGCATAATTGATAGTAGCTGGTGTAAAGCGGTCGATCGCGGCTGTTGCCATAACCATATCCCAAGCTGTTGACGGTTGGGTTTTGGGTTGGTTGATTGGATTCGTGGGGTTATGCCGGGTAGGTTTTGTCTCGAGACTATCGGGCTCTTTTCTCTTTCGACGTGTGGGTTTGTTCTTGAAAAACTTGGTAAGAGCTTCTCGACGGCTTGTCGATTGATTTGTGAGTTTGCTTCTGATATAGCAAAACAAGAAGTCTGGTGAACCTAGAACGGCAAGAGAGTTCTAGGGTGGTCGAAAGCGGTAGCAGACAGAACCCTCAGTGATCTGACGAGGTCTCCTCGACTCCCCCTCGGCAAGAGGAAGAGGCGCTAAACCCGTCCTATGCGGCAGCTGGTTGGGGGTGGGGGAAAAGGGCGTTTGGTGAAGCAAAGCGTCGAACAAAAAGAACTCGAGCTTCTGCTTAGGCGACTTCAGTGATAGGTGGTGGGATGGAGTTGACGATGTGGAGGGTCTTTCGGACGCTGAAATCTTGGTCACTGACGAAGCTCACGGCCGCAGAAGCCGTGGTGGGCTGTTGTGCCTTTGATATGACCAAAGGCTAAGTCGGGTGTTGGAAAGGGGGCGATCTTTATAGAGAGATCTGAATGGAGCAGAAGGCCAAGTCAGCGCGGAGCTTTTTTTTTAAAGGAAAAAATTATGAGGGGTTTCTTGAAGGTAGCGTTGGCGATGAGGTGAGACGAGGATGGGGTGAATGGAATGAAAGAAATGGCAGAGCGAATTTCTGTCGCTGCTCTGTCGCTGAGGGGTTGGTGGTGAAAAGTGTGAAGAGTAGGAGCTCTACTCGTGTTCAAAATGTGATGACGATGCCATGTGACATGAGACTTGCAAGGCCAAGGCGAGTTGCGCGACCGCAGGCAGGATATTGTTTTTCAGTTTGAGAGGGGAAAAACCGGAACATACCAGAAGTTTGGGATACTGGAGGAGGCGGTGCTCGAGTCCAGGTAGTTCGGTAACAGTTGCGGTGAGGGAGAGCTTGGGAGCGTTGTGGTTGACGATGAGTTTGGTGTTGTCGACCAAGTTTGTGGCGGGGGGGGGGTTCCCGTAAAGGCTTTTTATTGCGACGGACCCGAGGGTTCAGGTTTCGTCTCTCTTCTCCAGATGTCCTTTTGGGTACCTCATTAGTGGAGCTTTGAAGGACGCTGGCCACACACAAATAAGCCTGTCCACAATTTTCGGTTCAAAAAAATTTCCCCCCCATGTCGCGGCGGCAGTCCGGTAAGCTTGTAGCAGTCGTGGGAAGCAACAGCCACATCACTCATCATCACTCATGCGGCAGGGCGTCCGGCCGCCATCTCACTTCGTAACTGCTTTTCCTCTTCTTCTCCTTCTCCTCTTCCGTAATCTCTCAAACTTTCCTCAAGGTCCAGCCTAGCTCCACATGATGATGCTCGTCCGCTGAGTCTTCAGCTAGGTAACCACCCCCGGCGAAGTATCCAGTTTCAATATCCCGTCTAACCCGATGCCCGCTACTTAGACTCTGCGTACAAGTAGCATAGACAGAGGCAACTCTCTCAACGAAAACGACCCGACTACACTTTAAGCTTCTGGTACCTTACTTCCTGCCGTTGTTCGCTCTTTCTTCAGCGTGAGGTCATGTTACGGAGGACACCTGTTAACCCCTGCATCTTATAAAGTAGACACCGTAATCTGCAGAGTGAGGTACTCGGCCCAATGTACCACATGTACCGCTCTCCTTCGGAACCTGCACCATTGGTGGATGTGGAAGGCCTCAACTTTGAAGTTTGTTGGCTACTTGTCTGTCAATCTGTATTCGCACGGAGAATCACGGTTGGCATTCCATCCAGCAAGATGCACGCAGGGCTTGGGAGCCCGTAATCTCGAAATGAAAATGAACCGCTTTTAAATCCCCATCTCGTGCATCACCGCTGTCCACCACCCAGTCTTACCTGCCAACTGTGTAGCGCCGTTCCTGGTTTGCCCGTCTCTCTATCTGATCTTCGTTGCAGCGAGCGATGCAGAGCCAACACCGCTACGCATCGACTTCCGGACAAAGCCCGCTATCCCTGTTCTTCCTGGCAACGCTCACCATCACTGATTGTGCTGACAGATCGGCAACTTCCAGACCGCAACTTTGCGCTTCTGGAAGCCGACCTTGAGTGTTATTTTCAACACCACCATCACGATCGCTTATCCCCGACGGTTCCATTTGCTCCAGCTTTCGCAAACTGGCCAAGTGCAGACTGGCCAAGTGCAGGTATTTGAATAGCTTTGTGGGTGACATATTCTGGAGAAACAAGGGCTGGTAAACCCTAATAATACTCCGTGTCAAAGACCAACTTGACTATTGTAGATATCACAACAACATCGGCCGCCCCGCAGCACTTACTACTTGAGGCAAACGTCTCATCCCATCATCAGAAGTCACGAACGAGAGGTGCAAAATCGAATACGGCGGGGGAATCCTCACCTCTCCAGACTCCAGACCGCCACCGCCGCCGCCGCCGCCAGTCCCTCCTCGATTGTCTTGACTCCCCATTGCATCCCGATAATCCCCTCACGCATGCCCACTCGGACAGCTACCATAATTAGCCTGATTCCATGCAACTTTCACACGCAGGCAGCTCAAACGGGGGAGCTTCGCGTACTTTTAGTGCACTGGCTTCGGCCGGGCTCCTGTCACATTTCGCTGACATGGCGGCAACTCGTCTGGCCAAATGCAGAGGTGCGCCTCAGGACAAGCCGGCACATCGCTTAGAAGCATCTGCATCTCTTTTTTCTTTTTCTTCCTCTGCTCTCACTTTGCCCCTGACCGCGCGTACTTGTGGCATTGCTCACCCGGCTGAGGGTTTTCATATTCAACCAATAGACAAGTACTTGCTGGGCTGCCTCACAAACGTCCATGCCTTGGTGTTGACCATTTTCCAAGACTCTGCTGCAGTCCACAAATTCTCCTTCACCTTGTCTACCTCAGTGCCTTGTTCATGGCGCCGGATCTCGGAGTGACATACGCGGCGCAGCTTGCGTCTTTTTCTGCTCTCTCACTCATCCGGTTATTCCGGAAGTTCGACTTAATTGACCTCATCTTGGCTGCTGCATCTTGTCTCGATGTCGCCATCTTCACTTCCACCGCTCGCATGTACTCTGCGCTTTAGTCCGACGACCCAATGCTGAGGATATCGGTTCTGATAGAGCGAGCTGGCCGGTTATTCCGTGAGGAATCCCCTGGCTCTTTTTTTTTTTTAATCTTGCGTCGTCTAGTGGTCTCCAAGCCATTGAGATTGGCAGGAAGACGTATCGTATCTGAACGCGTAAATCCTGAAAGTGATGCCTCTCGGGCGTGATGAAGGCAATTGGCCTAATGTCCTGTGGAATTTCCGAGAGTTGGGTATAATTAAATGGAAGATGGTATACATATGGTTACATGCACGACAAGAAGCTTCGTGACATCTTTGGTCGTGGGTTACAAAAAGCAACAGTCGAACAGTTTGTCGGTTCGTGTTGCTACTAGCTTATTCGACATCAGCACCGTTGATGTCCATCTCGTTAATGGTCCAAGAATTGTCCACCCACGGGCGCTTTTCGCCCAGGAATGCAACGCGCTCCTTCTCTTTCTTCAAGCCA
Source organism: Colletotrichum agaves (assembly GCA_036785465.1). NCBI lineage: Eukaryota > Fungi > Ascomycota > Sordariomycetes > Glomerellales > Glomerellaceae > Colletotrichum > Colletotrichum agaves. Next base: position 93,079 of record JAXISO010000035.1, on the reverse strand, counting down.
TCAACGACGTACTTCTGTGCAACGTCGCGGACCTGGTCTTTGGAAACGTCAAGCAGTTGCTCGCGACGCTTCTGTTTCATCTCCTCGGTGATGCCAGACAAGAAGAGACCCATGCCTTCAGAGTTCACTGACTGAGGAGCGTCAACGCCCTGGAACACTGAGATTTTGGCCTCTTCAAGGTCACGATCCGTCCACAACTTGTCCGTAGCCCATTGGCCTGCGTTGCGCATAATGGACAAGGTGTTCTGGGGGTTGGGGTCACGGTAGGAGTAGAAACCGAAAAGTCCATCCAACCCACGAGAGTAAGCTCCGCCTCCGTAGGCACCGCCTTTCTCACGGATTTCGTGATGGAGGTGCTTGTGAGTAAGGAGCTGTGACAGGATCTGTAACGGCGCACCGTCCGGCGATGTGTAAGAAACGGTAGGCACAGCCAAGGAACCGTAATAGACCTGGTATGGCAATGGGAAGAAAGATTTGACGTTCCTCTGCAGCAAAGCAGGGCTCGAGGTTGACAGTAAAGGGTGGTCTGTCGAAAGCGTGGACATAAAGCTGGTGAGGGCCTTCAAGTTGGCGCCCGTGCTCTCGGACCCGCAGGTCAATGCTGTGCGGAAGTTACCACCGGAGAGCGCGATTTTCTGGATTTGTTTGAGCTTGTCAATGACATCCACCAGACCATCCGATTCAGGCCGGTTGGCAAGTGAAGTCACAAGCTTAACCTGGGAGAGGCCGCCAATCTGCTGTCTGAGCCACGCGTTCCGGGTGAGTCCAGCTTCCGCATAGCCGCGGGCGTACTGGTGTCCAGATGAGGCAATATCGTTGACAACCCCATCGGCAGAAGCTTGGAGCAGCTGCCTAATGCGCAGGGCGGCCTCTGGGCTGTCGAAGTCCGTGTCTTGGACAAGCTTGCGCAGGATATCGAACATGACGGGGACATTTTTGTCCAGGGCCATGCCAGTGAAGAGAAGACCTTCGCTAGCTTGGTGGAAATCGGTGGGAGACGGTGTTGAGTGGTAGCCTACAGAAACACCTCCAGTCTTCAGCTTAATCAGGTCCTCTAGCTGCTCCATGGACATGTCCCTCGTGCCGAGTCGCATGATGCTGTCTGAGAAGAGGGGGATCAATTCTCTGAGCTCATCCGGAAGGTTTTCCAACGTGTTAATGGCTCGGAAATAGGTCAAGCCATTGGTCGGAGCCTCTCGCCACTGGATTTTGACGCCGTTAGAAGTCTCATCCCGCACCATAACAGGCTCCTTACTGCGAGGGATGTCCTTCACATGAACTGTAGGAAGACAGCTCAGGTCCTCGGTGTTCGACTTGCCTTGCTCAGCGAGCAGATTCAATTCACGCTCTTCGAACTTCTTGCGAGCCTCAGCATCGCCGCTGGCGTTGTGCGACGCCTGCTGAATCTTCGAGGCCAGTCTTTCTTTCTCCTCGCGAGCTAAATCCTCACTAAAAGTAGACGACGGGGCCATTGTGAATGTCAAAGTATTGTCGTTCAAGAGATATTTCTCAATAAGGCCCTCCAAGTAGCCGCCCTTTGCGAGGTTGGCCTCGAATGCTGAGATGGTGTCGTTCCAAGCAAGCGAGTCGAAAGGGTCAACCCCAGTAAACCACTTCGGCTTGAGCCTGTGAAGCATAGACATGCCAAAGTTGGCTGTCTTATGCTTCAGGGCGAGCTCCAGCTGGTGTAGAGATCCGTCGATCTTGGTTCTGTCGAAACCCTTTTGGCGAACTTCCAGAAGGATGCGCTGCACCTCGGCCTTCAGCTTCGGCACATCTGCCTCCTGAACACCAGTCAGACCGACTGAGAAGATGCCCAATTTCGCCGAATTGTCATAACCAGCATTCGGGCTGAAGTCGGTTCCCAGGCCAGTTTCGACCAGACCGCGATATAGAGGCGAACCATATCCATCCATTAAAAGTGTGGATAGTAGTGACAAGGAGAAGGACTCAACCACGTCGGTGGTGTCCCCCATGATCCACGAGATGGACGTCTTGAACTGTCTGTCGGGATCGACCATAGGGTCGATTGGTCCTTTGACATTTACCTCCCGAGGGCCAGAGCTCAGACTAATCGGCTCGTGAATCGTGGCATCCCCTTGAATCCTCTCGAACACACTGAGCTGGGCGTTGACCTCTTGCAGGTGATCGGCCAAAGGCATGTCCCCGTACGTGAACAGCTTAGCGTTGCTGGGGTGGTAGTGCTCAGCGTGAAACTTGCGCAGTTGCTCGTAGGTCAAGTCAGTAATTTTTTGAGGGTCGCCGCCGGAGTTGTTGATATCGGGGAAGATGTGGTCCTGGAAGCGAATATAGAACAGATAACCAGCGTCCGACATTTGTCCCTTCATCTCGTTGTAGACAACGCCCTTAAAGACAAGATCGCTCTCTTCATCCTTTGCTGCCTGCGGGTTCTCCGGTCCAATGCGCCATCCCTCCTGGTTATAGTCAGACTCTTTCAGCAGGGGATGCAACGTCGAATCCATGTAGACCGACATCAGGTTCTTGAAATCCTGTGCATTGGTCGTCGCGAAAGGGTAGAAGGTGTGATCGGACGCGGTGAAGGCGTTCATAAAGTTGGACAGCGTCCGTGGGAGCATCTTGAAGAAGGGGTCGCGGATGGGATATCTAGGTCGGTTAGCGGAAGAACAGAAAGGAGCTTACTCGGCACTTGAACTTCACTGATGTCGTTGCTGCTGCTGCTGCTGTTATGTTAATGTTGTTGCTGTTGTTTGCATCCTCGTTCTTCCCGTCGTCCTGCCTCGTCCTCCTAGCTTGCACTCCTTGCTTCGGTTTCTTCGTCTTGCTCACCGAAACCCCGTCTCTGTTGCACTCCCTCATGTTTCTTAGACGGAAAACTTCATGTTTCTTCCGCAGTGCTTCTTGGTCTTCCCCACCATCCTGCTCTTCGTCGTTATCACCGTTCGTGTCGTCTGCATCGTCCTCGCCCGTTTTTACATCGCCTTCTCCCACTCAAAGACAGCAACGCCAGCAGGTAACAGCAGCGACAGCATGCCACCAGAAATACCAAACATCAAGCCACTCAGAGCGCAATAGTCTTACCTTTGGCTTCCACATAAAGTGGTGTGCTCGAGGATGTGAGGCACACCGGTGTCATCCGGCGGGTTTGTCTTGAAGCCAATAGAGAAGACATTGTTGCTGTCGTCGCGTGCGATATGCAAATAGTCTGCGCCAGTCTTGTCATGCTGGAGGTGAAAAGCAGTCAGTTCCAGCTCAGGAACATGCTTCGTACGTATAAGAGTGAAGCCATGGACTTTGTCGCCAGGCTTGTGACAAAGTTCTGTCACGGCCTTCTTGGCAGTGTTAACGGCGTTGCGCAACATTTTGGACTGAAGGCTAGGCGAACATCGAGGATGTAGGAGGACAGAGGTGGCTTCGAAGTCAAGCTGTTGAAAAGAATGACTCTAGGAAGGTACGGCCCGGATCTTGCCTTCCTTCCCTGAAGTAATTGTTGAGTTGAGGAAAGAACCGCTTGGGATCTGGATGATCCGCGAAAGACGTTGTACGGAACGTGATTGCCACGCCTGGAATTTTTTTAAAGGTCCACGTCCCGGTTCTGATCGGAGAGCACAGCTCCACTACACCCAACCAGGCCAGACTCAGGTGGCAGGCGCCATTCGTCATCACACACTGGAGGTGGGGCTCATGTTCAATAAACCGCCCCAGCATGCACTTACCGGGTCGATGGGCCTGCGTAGCGCATTAGCGGGCAGCTAGCACTGTGCAACGGGAAACTGCGATGCCGCCCAGTGAACTGGGACATTGTTAGCTAGCGAAGTACCCTAATACTCCTCTTTAGGTAAATGGACGCTTATTTCTCCTCCCTTCCATGCTGCATCGAAATCGCGAAAACCGTGGCCAGTGGATTGAGTGCATTTTTATCCGGCATCATTATTCGCTTCGTAAAAAACGGACGCAGACGACAATTGTTGAGGACCTGTTGCTGGTTTTTTTTTTTTTTTCGACGAGACTCCAAAGAGGTGTTCGGATACTTGGTTACTACACACTACAGAGTACACACACACACACACACACACACACACCACTCGGGTAGCGTACGGGTACGAGGCCCTGCATCACTCCTCCACCCGTTTTTCTCGAGTACAGTGGCATTTCTAATGCGCACGCCTGAACACCAGGCCTACCCACGCTACTCTCACTCTGACCAGTCGTTCCGACCGATGCCTGAAATTCTGCGAAGGAGCTCAGCGAAAGGACCAACGACCACTGCGAGAGAGTCCACGTCTACCAGTTAATTGCTGCCGCCCGATTGCTGCGGGGCAGGAGAGACTGGGACGGACTTTCCACCCGCTTATTTTTGCGACATCGACCCGCTCGATCGAACACGAATGCGAAGACCTGCCCTTCGTGACGACAAGGCCGCTTCGAATTACCACACGACTGCCCCTCTCATACGTGCCGAGGCATGCCCAGCCTGGCAGACGCCGCAATGTCGAACGGTCAAGATGCCCACGGCCATGCGCCTCCGACGAACTTGAAGAAGGGAAAGGCGAAGAAGGCGGTTGACTCGAATGAATCAGCGAAGTTGCTCGCGCAAAGAATCTCGCAGCTTGAGCAAGACGCTGCTGGAGAGAAGGACCAAGAAGCAGAGATTGGTGCGTAAAACCTCCCACTCGTTGTTTTTTATGCCGGACGGATCGGACCAAGTATGTCGCGTGAGCCTTGGTCTCGCAGCACCCCTCTCGATGATGGTCTCGCGAAGACGTGCAGGCCTGTTGTAGCCAGGCCGTTTTGCGCAGATTTGCTGGTGGCAACCGCAGCCATAGTCCTCAAGCTTTCATTCTCTGTCTTCACAAAGTTTTCGCAGGTGTTAATAACTAACTTTTTGCATTACAGAACGCGAAGTGAAGCGCGCGACTCGTGAAATGACTCAACAAGTTGCTAAGATGAACGACATGCAAAAAATCGATCATCTGACCAAGCGGTCCAGCGAGTTGTTGGCGGAGATGCGGCGCGTCGAACGGGAAAACCAGAAGAATAAGAAACGGGGCGATACCTTACAGAAGGAGAAGGACGCGAACCGGACTGAACTGGGTAAGACCGTTGGTTTGAAAGAGAAGCTCGAGAAGCTCTGCCGAGAACTGCAACGGGACAACAACAAGTACAAGGTCCGCGGCACTCGTCAGATATGGTGATGAGGCTCACGCTGACCTTGTTCCAGAACGAGAACAAGACTCTTCAAGACAACCTGAAGCACAACAGCACAGCCTACGATGAGAAATACGCGGCTGTGCTTTCCAAGTTGGAATGCATGCAGGAAGAGAAGGACCATCCTCGAAAGCAAGTTGTTGACATGAGTGTCGATACCCTGTGGGCCACACCCCCGATCCCCTCTCAAACTCTATACTAACACGAGCAAGGTTCCGGAACCGCTTTAAATCGTTCATCGAGCAGTACGAGCTACGTGAGCTGCATTTTCACTCTCAAATGCGCACCAAGGAGCTGGAGGTCCAATACAACATGGCGCGCTACGAACGAGAGAAGAAGCTGGCCGAGAGCGAGTCAAACAGGGCGCGAAATCTCCAGGCCCAGGTACAAACATTCACCAAAACAGAAAGCGAACTTCGAAACCAACTCAATGTTTACGTGGACAAGTTCAAGCAGGTACGGGCATGTTTAGCTGGAATTCGCCCATGTATTTGGCTAAATTACTGACACACCAAGGTTGAGGATACGCTCAATAACAGCAATGACCTGTTCCTGACCTTTCGTAAGGAGATGGAGGACATGTCAAAGAAGACGAAGCGTCTGGAGCGGGAAAACGAGGTCATGAAGCGCAAGCACGACGCCACTAACGCAAACATCATCCGTATGGCGGAGGAGCGTGAAGATTGGCGGAAGAAGGCTACCGAGGCGACCAAGAAGGCCGACAAGCTGAGGAGCATCATTGAGCAGATGCAGCAGCAGGGCCGCAAGGTCCCACCGGGTATGGCAGCGACATTGGAGAGCTGCTACTCGGACAGCAACGGCCACATGGAGGAGGATGTTGATGGTAGTGACTATTCAAACGACGATGAGGGCGAAGAGGACCCTAGCGAGTTTGACGATGATGACACAGAGGAAGAGCCTCAACCCACAGAGCCAGAGCCGCCGCGGCCCTTTGGGCCTGAGCGACCGCCAGTGCCCCAAGCTGCAACGAATGGTCATTAGGGATCCGGACGGAGGAAGTCAAGGGCCAGCACAACAGAAGAATGTCAAGCCAATAACAGCAAGGATGCTGTCAAGAGCCAACCTGAGCAGGCGCGTGGTAAGCTGCGTCAAAAGGCAATCATCCCTTGTCTTTCACGGGCTTCACGTCACTGTCAATCAAAGATCCGCAAGTTTGTCGCGTCGTTCACAGCCTAGGTGACAAGACGGGCAACGTTTTGCTGGATAGGTATTGTGCTGAAAGGCACAACTGGCTTGCTGCACTTGGCTGCATTTGGAAGCGTTTACTGCTTGTATTTCTGAGGGATTGAGTATGGTTTAGTCTGGCGAACTCCGCCTTGGACATTGTTCTGTAGCGGTTGTTCTGAATGCTAAATGAAAGTTCCACAACCTTTTGGCCATTGACTTTGATTGATTTGAACTTTGCTGGTGTTGAAGTTTGGGGTTGCCGAGAAGGTTTTGAAAACATCAGGCAACAGCAGCTGTGCAACCTGGAAGATCTCAAAAATACATGCCAAAAATGGACTATTTCTCATCACTGGACGGTCAGTGACGTCGCCTCCAGTGGTCCTGGAAAGGTTAAGCTCCCGCTGACCAACACCCCCAACATGCAATTTCCATTCCCCGGATGCACCTAGCCACGAGTCCCTCACTGTGTTTGCGCCACCAGCATCCATTGCAGCACACGACAGGGCAGCCACTAATACAAACAAAACAGTGTGATAAGCAGCCCGAGCGCACATACTCATTATCTTGAGGTAAGGTAGGTACAGTACCTAACCATCCCTCGATACCTTCCTTAACGCACCTAAACCTGGAAGTCCACCAGCACCTGCAGTGTAAGGTACGGTAAGCGCACCCGCACCCGCACCTGCAGCCAACGAGGAAGCGCTGCAGCCAGTGAGGTGGAATGTTGGGCCCAACTTTTGTTTTCGGAACACTTGAAACCAACATTACTCACCCTATCCTCGTCCCATGGCTCCCTTCAACTCTTGATCGCCTTTGCCCGCTCAACTTCGACATTTCGCGTTTCGCCTCCCGCTGCGTCACCCCCCAATCTACGAAGACCTCGACGATAAACGAGAGGAAGAGAGAGTGCGCTGAGTTGGTCGACGCCAACCGATCGCAAGACGCCTTCCATTCTTATGCCCGCAACGTCATTTTTCATCGCTCAACAGCCATCAACACCATGGCCACACACTTCCTTGAGGACCCGCGACTTCGCCAACGCTGGAACCAGATTTCCCATAATGCCGGAGAGGTGACGGAGAATGCCGCCGCCGGCATCTGGAGTTTCCAGCACCACTACGTCAATCCGTGCCTTGCCGCACTTGCCAGTTCGATTGAACAGTGTGCCACTCCCTGCTTGGGCGATCGAGAGGAGCGGGCAAGACGGAGACGAGAGCGTGAGCGTGCGGGAGGCCGGGCAGAATACAGCTTCGACTTCTACGACGACTGGTACGCGGAGGATCAGGATGGAGGTTTTCTGGGTGGCTGGAACAACGATGACTGGGACCGCCTGCTTGCGGGCACTGGTACCCAACGCAAGCATGCGGGCGGCGAGGTCCAGGAACAGCCCAAGAGGAAGCGAGGGATGAGCTACGGCACTCGAGGCCGCGGCACCAAAGTGTCGGAATCCGACCCGACCATCATTCCCAGCACTCAACCCATAGGCTTCCTGGGCAAGTTGCCATGGAAGCTGGGCAAGACGCTTCGATACAAGCCTAGCGCGGCTGATTTACAGGACCACCCCCGGCAGCATGATGGGATGGGCATGGGTGAGGGCGAGCCCCTTCTCGGAAATGACGACTCGTACGATGATGTCTTTCAAAGTCGCTTCGCCAAGACTAGGACTCGGAGCGGGACGACAGGATCGGGGGATACTTCCGACTCGTACCGCTCTCGGGGTGATTTGTTTCCTAGCGATGGCGAAGGCGAGGAGGATGCTGTGCCGCTGGACGACGAGTTCATGGTCTTGGATAAAGTGCGAGACGATCGTAGCAGCAGTAGGACAAAAGCGAGCAAAGGCAAGCGCCGCGCGGATGGGCGCCCAATATCTCGCACAGTGTCGAGGGCCACTATCGATTCCAATCTTTCGATGCTTAGCCAAGGGCCAAGAAGGAGCTCGATAAGCATACCCAACACCCCAGATACACCATATGCGCCCTCGATGGAGGAACTACAGATGGAGGAAGAGCGGATCCAGCGGGAAGAGGACGAAGACCTGGAACGCAAGCGGCGAGCTGCATCACAGCTTGCTTCGGAACGCGGCCTGCATGAAGCTGGGTCCGAAATCTATCACGCCGAAGAAATCTCAGATGTGATAATCGGTGACATGGAATACGCGTCAGAACCCCCGAGTCAGAAGCCGCCACCATCCGAGTCGGCGGCGGAAACAACGAAGACTGACAAAGCACCTTCGGTTCGGTCTACGATGCAAGAAGGCCAGTTTATCCCAACCGAGGAATTCGTTCCCGCACGGTTACCGAGCTTCAGATAGCTCACAGACGGAAACGCATGGGGCCTTGTCTATGGACGACACAGAATACAGTTCGACCCAAGCGTTGATTCCGCTGATGTACTAATAGTCGGGGCTACCGACGATAATCATGTTATTTACGATACCAATGCCCTGGGACGGGATACGAATATTTCAATAGAGCAGCATTGTCATGGCGCACGTTTTCGCGTTATAATCACGCGTTTATCTCGTGGGGTTTCTGACAACCTAATGCTTCTTCGAATGGGAAGTCCGCCACACGTAGCCACTCTGTGCAGCACCGTCCTAGGTTCTAGAAAACGGCCAGCTCACATACTCCTGGTTTCAGGCCGTTCGGAGCCGGGGCAGGGTTGGGCGAGATGCTGTCCCTAGAAGGCAATTGCCTCGGTGTACCCCGCAATGGAACTCCCAACCCCACAACCACTTCTCGGTATGATTTCCCCGGATTACCTAGGTTGTCTGACCTTTTACGCACATCGAGTTGTCATTGGGGAGTTAGCATACCTGAAAAAAAAAAGGTCTCTGATTTCTGTGCTTGGCATGCTTTGACGTCTTTTACTAGACCGTTCGACTATTTCAATTGTCTAAATACATGTTTCCTACGTCTCCATAGCATCATCGCCAGCAATAGCTCTCATCCTCAAGAGAAATCGACACAAAATGGCTCCCACCGGACCAATCACCACTCCCATAACGACCCTTTTGGGGATCCAGCACCCTATTCTCCTCGCCGGCATGGCGCGAACATCCGGTGGTCCCCTCGCCGCCGCCGTCTCCAACGCAGGCGGCCTCGGCGTCATCGGCGGCTTTCAGTACACCCCGGACCAGCTCCGCGAGATCGTGGCAGAGATGAAGGAGAACTTCAAGTCCCCAGAGCTCCCCTTCGGCATCGACCTCGCCCTGCCGCAGGTCGGCGGCAACGCTCGCAAGACGAACCACGACTACACCGGCGGCAAGCTCGACGAGCTCATCGACATCACCATCGAGTCCGGCGCCCGTCTCTTCGTCAGCGCCGTCGGCGTGCCGCCAAAGCACGTCATCGACAAGCTCCACGACGCGGGCATCTACGTCATGAACATGGTCGGGCACCCCAAGCACGCCGTCAAGGCGCTAGATCTGGGCGTCGATATCATCTGCGCGCAGGGTGGTGAGGGAGGCGGCCACACGGGCGATGTGGCCAACTCGGTTCTCATCCCTGTCGTCGTGGATCTCGCAAGGAGTTACAGGCCCAAGATGCTCAAGGGGGGCCCGGCGCTCGTTGTTGCGGCGGGAGGTATCTACAACGGTCGCTCATTGGCGAGTTCGTTGATGCAGGGGGCGGTGGGCGTGTGGGTTGGTACTCGCTTCGTGGCCTCTGTTGAGGCTGGATGCAGCGAAGAGCATAAGGAGGAGGTTGTGAAGTGCGGGTTTGATGGGACGGAGCGCACGCTTGTCTTGTCTGGCAGGCCGCTACGGATGAAAACGAATGAGTATATTCGCAAGTGGCACTCGCAGCCAGAGCGGATCAAGCAACTCTGCGATCAGGGTATCGTACCTATCGAGTTTGACTTGAATGAGGGCAACGACGTTGATCCGCCACACTTGATGGGCCAGGTTGCGGGTGCCATCAACAAGATTCAACCCGCAGGCGAAATTGTGGATGAGATGGTCAAAGAAGCGGTTGATATGTTGAAGCTTGGGGGAGGATACTTGCGCAACGAACGAAGCAGGCTATGAAGTGGTTCGATTTTGGTTGTTGTAGTATAGCAGATTCGTAGTAAGAGTATCACGAACATGACGACAAAGGAACTGGGTATTCTGGTCGCTTTAGTAAAACAGTAACGCACGGCAACATGATCGCCGTCGCCGTCAAACAAACTCTCCCACCCGAACCTCAGTGTGTCCCCAACCGATAGCCAAATCCTCGAGCTCATTCTCTATCCTCTCAGCTTCATCGTTAGACAGACCAAGCCGTCTCTGTGCATCCTTTGGTGTGCCTAGCAGTCCGACCTCGGGAAACGGTACCAAGTTCGACCGTTTAGCGCCGCCTAGAACCAAGGTAACGGAATCCAGACCAGATCGATATCTGCACTTCAACCACGAAGCAGGGCTCTGGAACGGCTCCTCACAGACAATGACGACGTGCCTCGCCCCGCGCACTGGGAAGCCGCCACCGCCCTTGCCTTCGACAATGGCAATACAGTCGTGCTGGAAGTCGATGTATATCCTCCGATCGCCCCAGGTATTCAGTCTGATCAGGCTATACTTCCTCAACGCCTCATACCTGGCCTCGCGGTTGACGGACAGCAAAGCCGGGTTCGGCGCGTGCGTTGCAGTGAGCGTCCTCGGCGGCATCGCGTGGTTCCAGATTTTCATGCGGAGTTCTGCGGGAAGTCGCGAGAAGGGGCTGAAGGAGTGCTCTGGCCCACGGACCTGTAGGCGGATGGAGTCGAGGTGTGTTGCGATTGTTGCCGACTTGCGCCGCGCCTCCGTCGTCAGGACAGACGTGACGGTGTGCGCGAAGTGGGCGATGAAGACGAGGGGAACGAGAGGGAGCGGCATTTCGGTTTTAGGACAGGCCATTGCCTCGCTCTTGATTTGGTGGGCAAGTGTGGAAGACATTTCGAATAGATTTCTTATAAGATTTTCAACGGCAGAATAGGGGTAGGGATGGAGTTGGGAACTGAAATTTTGTACTAGAGTAGGTTGGTGTAAGTTGGGATGTAAATAGGGGCGGACCAGCAGGATTCGTTGAAGGGCAACGCCTCCCAGTCTTCTCCTATCTATTTGGGTTTAAGTAACAGCAGATCAGTTGGTGGTCTTGGAGTCGTCAGCCGTGGGGACTCAAATATTTAGTAGATTCACTGGTTGTACGATGAAGTCGGCGAACACAGGAAACCTTGGCCGACTTATTCTGGATGTGGTTGGCGGGATCCGAAGATGCGGCAATGCTGGAACAACGGCGGCGGTCGAGAACTTTACAGGTTTGGGACTAAACGGATTGGCGTATTTCCTCAGGGACGAAGCGGCGATCGGTTCCGATTGGGAAAGGAGGTCGTCCAAATGCTAGCCACCGAAATTTGGGTGTCTTTGTTCCTCCTTTGATGATAGATAGGCTCAGGCGCGCGTATTCGGACTTTGTTCGATATGAAAGAGAAGCCCCCTTTTAGGTGGATTTGGAAGAGAGGAGATTGCAGAGGGCTGGATCTTGTTCTATTTGTGTAAACACGGCGACAGCGGGTGATACAATGCTGTACCATACCGAGGTATTAGCTTTTCGCTCCGTGAAGGGTTTGATGAATTAATCAGTTGTGGGGGGCTGGTGAAGTCTTTGATGAAGAGTGAGGCGTTGACGAGAAGTCGGATGCAGACCTCCTAGCGTCGGGTGTATTCCCTATGCCTATTTATTGACTTGGCATGGAAAACGCACCAAGACTACGACGACTTTTGCCGCTACAAGCGCAGTAGATTGATTAACTTTTCTGATGCCGATGACGGGCTCGGCAACTCATGAATCATTGCGATGGGGCTTCCAATGTCTCGTCTTTCTCGATGTGACCCGGTTTACGTCCAAGAAAATGTCAGACTGTCTGAGACAAAAGTGTCGTTGACGTTGCAGATGACTGATGTCAGGAGGCCGGTACTTGCAGAATCAGGAAACAGGATAGACGCATGGCTCTCATCGAGACACTGTCACCATCGCGGTGGCACCTGATATCTGGGAAGTCTTGGATTTCCAGCCCCCAAGGAAAACGTTGCAGCATGGATATCGAAGTTCTAGCCCCAGCTTGGAATGCTGCACGCATGACGGTGTTTTCCTCCCTTGCTGAGCACATTAAGCTTCGGTGGCTGTATGTGGGGATCAGATTATTCTGATTCAGACGAAGACCGGCATTGTTCTTCTGGGAAAGTTGACCTGGATAATTGTCGATGCCGACAGAGGAATTCAATAATCTGACACGTGCCTAAGATGTAGATGACCTCACCTTATATTGAAGTTTGAAATCCTCTATGACGGTAAACACGAAGCTGTAAAAGAAACAAGTAAGCTTAGGATGTGGATCAAAAATACCATATCCATGTTTGGGCTGGGTTGATTACCTGACCGAGATAATAAGGAAAGGGGAATACTTCTTTGAAGCTGGCATCCTCCACGGAACTTTGCTCCAAATATACATATATATATATATAAATGAAAAAGCCCTTGCGCATTCGCTAGGCTTGTGTCCATTTCAGTACCTATGAGAGACATCGCCTGAACCTGGATCTGTGAAAGAAGCAGCCGTTTTGAAAACGAGTCCCATCGCCTACTCATCCGGTTGCCCTTGCACAGAGGTGCGTTGGAATATCTACTGTCATAATGAGAAACCCTTCTCCAGCCTGTGAATCCCCAAGAAAGAAAAATGTACACATTCTTCGCTGTTTTTTAGTTGCAATACTTCAGATAAGGCTAGATATTGCCTTTCGAGATGTCTTTGACCCGTTTGGACCAAGGTAGCCTTTCCTCTTGGAGATCCATGGAGGTTGCAAATGGAAACAGACCAGGAGCAAGGGACCTTGTTTTTACCTCTAGTTGTTCCTTCCATTCTTTTCGAACTCTAGCCAACCTCTGCCTTCCATTCTGACAACATGGGCACCTCTTTCCTTCTGGATCGATTACCTCAGGCTCATCCTGCTCACGCATAAAATCTTCTTCCTTGCACCTCCTCTCAGACATCTACCACCGACAACAACTTTGCAGATATTACTCACAGAGAATTCCCTCAACGAAGCCCTTCTAATACAATCGGTATTCATCGACACATTTGTTGGCATTAATTGCCAACAACTCATGTCATCTCTTCGACAACCATTTACGTGTTGCTCGGAATTATAAACGCAACTTCTTTTAATACTAAAAAGCAGACCCACGATCTCGCCAACAACCTTGCTCGCCATGTCTGTCAGCGGAACCTCGATGAGATCCGTCTCGCAAGCCAACACGTCGAAAGTTGGCACATCCCAAGTTGGCACGCGTGATGCCGCCAAACAGAAGAGTAAACTTCCACCCCACAAGCAGATACCTTGCAATGTCTGCGGCGAGCGATTCAACGATGAGCAGGCTTTGGTCAAGCACAAGGTTTGGGCCATGAAGATCAAGGGTACGCATATCCACTGCACCGTCTGTGCCATGGAATTCATAACCATGGACACTCAGAAGAAACATATGCAGGAGGTAAGTACTGTTGCAAAAATCGACAGAGAAGGATATCGCTGCCTTTCGTCAGAAGTCCTTCAGAAAACATATTAAAACTGACGTATTCCACTAGATGCATCCTCATGACCAAAATCTCGTCTGCCCTGGTTGCCAGGCCCGCTTTGTGCGTTTGGCTGGATGGATGAAGCACCTCGAACACGACGAGTGCCCGGAGATCAAGCGCATGGATGTCGACAGAAACCGAGCCCAGAAGCTCTCCTTCGCCCACGAACTGGAGAAGAGAAGTGGTTCTCAATTTGGGGACTACTTTCCAAAACTGCACCCCAGTATCCAATCAGCCACGACCCTGGACACGAAGACTTACATGGCCCATCCATCATTCTTCAAGCCGGACGACTTCCCCGAGCTCAAGGAGATCGAAGGAGCTCCTGTGTCAGAAGGTTTTGCTAGAGCGGGACGCCCCGAGAGTGTGTCCTCGATCAATCTATCTGGTTTGACCAACCTCTTCTCTTCAACCAGCCTGTCTGCTTCAACCGCACCCACTAGCACGACAAACACGGAGGTCCCGAACTCTCCCATCATCAACAAAGGTGCCAGTTTCGCGGCAACTCCGTCTGCTTCTCAAATTACGGATATCAACAATCCTTACCATCCCAAGTTCAACGTGACAAACTACTACAACCAATACACTCGCAAGTTCAAGTGCCCGAACAAATCCTGCTCGTAAGCAATCCACTCCACACCATTTTTCCTTGACACTGACTACAAACAGGAAGAGCTCTGGCTCGTCCGGTGCGTTGATTTCACACTTGAGGTCATCGATCTCACACTACAACGCCAAGCTTCAGTGTCCAGGTTGCCTTAACTGGTTCAAGGATGCTTCTTCGCTCACAGCCCACTCCGAGTCTGAAACCAACCGATGCTCTATCAGACACTCCGAGAACTATCGAATATATCTTGACCAGCTCACGGGAGGAATGGCAGACGTTGCTGGTGTCAATGAAGACAGAACAATCCAGTACCAGGTCAGCAATGAGGCGGTCATCAAGTTTGGTGCTACCAAAAACGCCAAGAAGGTTACAGAGGACTTCTTGGAGCAGAAGGATGTCAAGTGCCAGGAGATGCGATCTCGGAATCCCGTCTGGTGAATTTGGGATGTGTTACGGATGCAGAGCGTGTGGTTGGGGAAATGCAGAATTGCAGACCGCAGGTCACGACTGAAACGAGATCTGCTTGTTTCTGCCAAACAGTAAAATCGATAGTCGAAAAATGAGAACAGCTTTGCGCACTTCTGACTAAAGCTGTGAACATTATGTGTCTACAAACGAATCTTGCTTGAAGTCGCTATACCTGAGCTAGGTTCAAGGAGTGCATGCGTTGCAGGAAGATGGACAGTGTTAAACATGGTTTGTCACTGTACATCTCCACTAAGCCACAGCGTGCACTTTACGCGACCCCTGCCGAGAACGCGATCGACGCGTCTTCCTCCTACGTCTCTTTGAATCTTCCACCCCACGACTGGAGATTGAACAGCAACCAACAGGGCCTTCGACAGATCGACTCCAAGATCATGGCCGAAGCCGATCTCAAGCAGTTCTTCACCACGAGAGACAAGGGTCTTGAACCCGATGTTCTCACCGAATTGCAATCCATCATGCGTCTGCACGAGATCTCTGCGGAGGATCTGTTCTATAAATGGGAGTCGTTCTGTATCAAGATGGACATGGACGCCATGAACCCCCAGATCAATCACATCCGCAACTTCAAGAAGGAAATCCAGGACGCATTGGAGAAGGCGAACAAGCTACAAACGCACATCAAGTCCGAGAAGCGTAGCCAAGGCACGCCGCGCGCAAGAGGTGGTGATGTTTTCGGCATGTTGGATGGCCTGGTCCCTAGCACTCCGTCATCAGGGAGACTGAAGAAATCGAGCAGCCTGCAAAAGAAGGCGCACGAAACTCCCACCATGTCAAGGGTTAAGGCGGAGATTCCGTCCAGTTCACCCGACTACAAGGGGGCTTCGAAGATGGACGAGCAACTGAACTCCATGCAGCCGTGAGTAGTAATCAGAGGAAGTCGCTGTAAGCCGCAACTGACATGGATCCTAGGCCTAGTTCCTTCAATGACCGACAGAACGCTGGCGATATGATTGAAGTCCTGAACGACCACCTTGACCTCCCAGAAGCTCCGATCTGCCCATACTCTGAACCCCGCATTAAATTGACGGCGGCGTCTGACCAAAAGAAACTTGCATACAAACCCCTAGCCATGAAGTTGTCGGAGGCTTCCGAGATTCTCGACGACAGGATAGACGAGTTCATGCACGTTGTTCAGGAGTATCACAAACTTGACGCTTCAGAATTCGGCAACGCGGCGTACCAAAGCACTACGGCCGTGATCGCTGTTGGTCGTATTGCTTCTGATGCCCCCGAGGGGAGGCTTAACGCGGCGTCTTTGGTGTTGGAGCTGTCAAGGCGAATGGGAGGAGGACAAAGAGTGTCTCTGAACATGGCCAACAAGGGATACAGCTTTTTTCCAGGTCAAATCGTGGCGTTGAAGGGTATCAACACGTCCGGCAACGAATTCGTTGTTGAAGAGGTTCTGGAGGTTCCTCTGCTTCCGAACGCGGCTTCAACACCGGCTGCGTTGGCTGCGCACCGCAAAAAGCTACGAGGAGACCCGGATGCCATGGACACTGATTCGGACCCTGCGCCTTTGAACATCATGTACGCCTCCGGACCATACACGGCTGACGACAATCTCGACTTCGAGCCTCTGCATGCTCTGTGCGACCAGGCAGCTGACACTTATGCGGATGCCCTCGTTCTCACTGGGCCGTTCATCGACAGCGAACATCCCCTGATAGCTATCGGCGACTTCGACTTGCCTGAAGAAGCCGTCATCGAGCCGGACACTGCAACTATGTCGACAGTGTTCAAGTACCTGTTCTCCCCTGCCCTCAACCGTCTTGTTTCCGCCAACCCCAGCATCACCATTCTCCTCATTCCCTCAGTACGCGACGTTATTGACAAGCATGTCTCCTGGCCCCAGGATTCTGTCTTGAAGAAGGAGCTCGGCTTGCCCAAGACGGCGAGATTCGTCACAAATCCCATGACTTTGTCCATCAACGAAATGGTCATGGGTGTTTCATCCCAGGACATTTTGTGGCAGCTGAAGCACGAAGAGCTGGCTGCTCGCCCGTCGGATAGCAACCCGCTATCAAGGCTGTCCCGTTATTTGCTAGAGCAGAGACACTTCTTCCCGCTCTTTCCGCCCACGGACCGCCAAAAACTACCCAAGACTGGCACGCAGGAGGGTATGCCGCCGGGCGCTATGCTGGATCTCAGTTACCTAAAACTCGGTGAGATGGTCAATGTTCGGCCTGATGTGCTGATTGTCCCTAGTTTACTTCCACCATTCGCAAAGGTAGGCTCTCTGATTGTCTGCTGTACTTTGCTCTTGCTAATGTTAATTATCAAGGTTGTCGAGAGTGTGCTCGTAATTAATCCGGGATACCTATCGAAGAGGAGGGGCGCAGGCACCTACGCCCGGTTAACCTTGTTCCCGCCAAAGGTTGATACGGAGTCGGAAGCTATGATGAGCCATCGCATATTCGATCGTGCGCGGGTGGAAGTCAAGAAGATCTAAGTATGAACGTGAAGAATGCTTCAACGCGTTATGAGGGTGGCAATGGTTCGTTAGGAGTTGGGGTATATTCAGCATCGCTCAAGACGAGCTTAGTTAGGATACACTCTAATACGATTGAAGCGAGGGCCTCATCTTGAATCCACACGTCGCCGCTTATTACTGTCGTATCTCTCGCGAGAGGGGCTGCGTTTCCACCTGTCTCTGTGGTCATCCCGTGAGTCTCTCCGCGGTGACCTAGATCTCGACCTATCTCTGCGACGGTAGTCATCTCGAGAACGATACCTATCGCCGTCTGTGTCCCTGTCTCCCCTGTCTCTGCGGCGGTAGTCGTCGCTATCTCGGTCTCGGTACCTGTCTTCGCCTCGCAGGCGTTCACCCTTGGGGCCATTCGGGGCACCAGGGACACCAGGTGTCTTACGGTCACCTAGTGGGATGGCGTTGGCCCCCTTTCCGCTGCGATCATCTGGCTGGAACCGCTCATCGACTCCATACCTATCAAAGCCCTCTCTCCTGTTGCGGCCTCGCGGTTCCTCAAACTCTCCCCATCGTCCCGTGTCCTCACTCTTGAGGTCCTTATATTTTGTCGCACCCTTCCTACCAAGCTTCGTCATATCGCGCTTCTGCAAGTACTCGGGTAATGCACTGCGGTCCTTGATATCATCAGCAATGCGCATGCCCATGATGTCGCGTTTGTCAAGGCCATAAGCCTTGGCCTCGTCGCTGTAGAATGCACCCTTGTGATAGTACTTTTGCAGGTACGACATCTTGCCGCGACTGTCCTTCTCCTCTTGCTGCTTCGCAATCTTCTCAGCATCCTCAGCGTCGCGCTCCTCTTGCGTCAAGTTCTGCCTGCGCTCGCGCTCTGCATACTCGGCCTCCTGCTCCGCAATGCGATCACGCTCGCGCTTGATGCGCTTCAGCTCTCGCAACCGCCACGCCGCAAGCTCCGCTTCGGGATCCAAATCGTCCGTCGTGTCGACGTCGGAGCCCTCCGCTTCGTCGTCGTCCCAGTGCTTCTTCCCCGCGGCGCGCGCGGCCAGGTCCTTCTTGATCTGCTCCTCGACGAGAGCGTCGGTGGCGGCTTTTTTGCGGGCTTCTTCCTCGGCGAGACGCGCCTCTTCGTCCTTTGCTGCGGCGCCCGAGGGGTTTTGGGCTGCGTAACGCTGGTTCTTTGGGATGAATTTCGGTCGGATCATGAGACGACGGGGCGCTTCTTCTTCGCTGCTGCTCTCCTCCTCGATGGAGCTCTCTTCCTCCTCCTCATCGTCATCGCCGCCCTCTTCCTCTTCTTCTTCCGTCACGAAGCCTTCCTCGGCGGCGAGGCGCTCGGCCTTTTCTCGTGCTATCCTGCGTTCTTCGAGTTCCTGCGCCTGGCGTCTGCGTTCGTCGAGGTTAACCTTGCTGAGGTTGCTGGTGATCTTGGCGGCGCTCGCGGCTTTAGGGGGCGGCGGTATGGTTTTGGGCTTGGCCTCGGCCTCGATGTCGTTGTCGCTGGCGTCTGAGTCTGACGAGGAGTCCTCGGGCGCCATTGCCTTGCCCGGGCGATGGCGCGCCGGCTTGAGGGGATTTGCTGTCATGCGCTTGGGCGGCATGTTTGCTTGTTGTCGGTGTGAAGGATGTGAGGTGATGTTGAGGTGGAAAATTTGGGATTGAAGATGCGGTGCTGGACCGAGAGGTTGGGGTTCTGAACGGGACGGAGCTGCAGAAGCGATTCCGCGCCGTGGGCCCTGTAAGTTTAGTAACTTTCTAGTGGAGGATGCTACCGGGAGCTTGCAGCTGCGACCCCTCCTCCATCAGACGGTAAATTGACATGGCTCGGGCTGTTTGACACAAGGTATCATTGAACAGCTGGATGGATCTTGTAACGGAAGAAAAAAGAAAGAAAGTCGTCCGCCTGTGGTCGAAATATGTGAACGGGAAAAGCTACACATATTTGCGCCTCTACATGAAGTATAAATATACATTACGCAGCAAGTAAGTCTCAGAAGGGATGGGCAAGGCATGGTTGATGGTGATTTTTGCTTCACTGCAAGACACCATAGCTCAATGTCACTCCAGCAACCAGCTCGACCAAGACCTTAGAATACTGTAACCCCATTTCAGCGCAACTGATCTTCAACCATCATTTGGGTATCTATCATAAGTCTCATAGTCCTGTCCGAGGCGCAGTCTACCAAGACACCACCTTTTCAGTCCTTCCAAGTACACTGAGAAACGACAAATTACAAAATCTCTTCGTCAATATCATCGGTCTGCGGTGGAGGTGCCTGTTCAGCGCCGCCAGTAGGCGCATCCTCCTCATCAACTCCATCCATCTCCTCGTCCGTCTCCCAGTCCTTCTCCGCAACGATCTGTTGTCTGGTTTTCCTCTCCTCCTGTTCCAAGTCCTCCTCATCGGGGAACTTCTTCCGAGGAACGTTCTTGTTGATGTCCTCCCAACCCTTTCTCCGAAATTGGATCGTGCGCGACGAATTCTTGCTCTTCTCGATCTTGTTGGCGGTCCTGTCCATGATGGCCTCGGCGCGATCCATGGCCTTCTCGTTCCTCTTCTTCGCCTTTGCGCTCATTTGCGACTTGCGGTTCTTCGTCTTCTTGGACACTCCCGAACTGTGTTGAGCAGCTAGGACTGACGGACGGTCGACCGCCGCAGACGGGGGCTTCACATCCTTGAGAGACTTGTCGGTGTTGATGTCCAAATCTGTTGCGCGCCTTGCGGCTCTCGAATGCTTCGAGGGTTCTGGTAGCTTATTTAGCGACAGACGACAGAAGAAAAGGGAAGTCGTCTTACGTCTGTTCTTCTTTGAAACGCCCGGC
The DNA here is from genome assembly GCA_036785465.1 of Colletotrichum agaves. NCBI lineage: Eukaryota > Fungi > Ascomycota > Sordariomycetes > Glomerellales > Glomerellaceae > Colletotrichum > Colletotrichum agaves. The sequence continues at coordinate 72,755 of JAXISO010000035.1, read as the reverse complement.
TTTGCCATTTTTGCGACCAATTGTTTCGTTTGCGAGGTGATGTAGGTCGGTCAAGCATTCTAATGTGTGGGGGGGAACAGAGAAAATTCCTTATCGGTACCTTAATGAGAGGAAATCTCATGTCTTATCGCGATAAGATGAGGGTCTATCACAAGCCTAGGTTCCAGGCACGCGGCGCACTGACCAATCCCTGTGGCCGTGGAACTTTGCTCCATTCAATCGTCCAACCATGCATTTAGACAACCCAGAGCCTTTCTTTCCTACCTAGATCACACGAGCTGCGCCCACCTCCTAATTCGCGAAGCATCGCTCTTGTCAACCCTTCGCTTAATCATCCCCGACATGGCACTGCCCGGTTCCTCAGTCACTTCTTTGCTCGAGCTTGCTTAAAGCTGTCCCGTCTTCGATTCTCATCAAACCACCGATATCCCAAACCCCCTGCAGGCCCGTTCCCTTAGCAGTATGAATTCACCAGGCTCGAGATATAAGGATCTTTACGACGGACCTGATCCTGACCGACGATACCATTCCTACAACAATCAACATAGCATCTGGACGAGGCTTAACGAGCCGAGCGTCGTCGTTTCTCTTCTCGCTCTCGTCCTGACTGCGTTGTACTCCATCTTCGGCGCATCTGCTCTTCCGACCACCTTGCTCTTCCGCGCCGGTCAGACCCTCTGGGACATCATTGTTTGGCTTACGCCATACGACGCCTTGACCCTTCTCGAAGGTTGGCTGCATCCGCCACTAGTCCCGCGACCGATGCTGCAAAACCAACCAAGAACACATGCTGCAAAGAGCGACCTTCTGCGAAAGATACTTGGCATGGATCGACAGGGAGGCATCATGAGAACGGTTTCCCAGGCCGGTATAAGGGGCTTCTCTTCAATGTCTGGCGCCATGATGAGCCTCAAAGGCTCTAGCGATCACCCTCCAGGCCTGGGAAACCTCGACAATTCGTGCTACCAGAACAGCATTCTCCAGGGTCTTGCATCGTTAAAGCCGCTGCCAAAGTATCTCGCCGATCCCGTACAGGATCCCGAACTCGATCGCAAAAAGGTCGAGGCAGTCGACACACTGCGAAACTTGATTGAAGATCTGAACAGCGCCCGCAACTACGGAAAGACTCTGTGGACACCATGTTCGCTGAAGAACATGAGCACGTGGCAACAACAGGATGCGCAGGAGTACTTCTCCAAATTGCTCGACGAAGTGGATAAGGAAATAGCCAAGGTCGCAAAGGCGACGCAGAAGTTGTCGGGTTTCGAGTCGGAATGTATCAACGATGATACGGCGACCAGCCAACACAGCGACGACAGCGGTTACCAGAGCATGTCCACCGTCTCCAAGATCAGTTCCGCGCCCAAACCTCTGCGCAACCCACTCGAGGGATTGACCGCGCAGAGAGTCGCGTGTGTGGAGTGTGGTCACTCTGATGGACTCTCCATGATTCCCTTCAACTGTCTCACGCTCAGCTTGAACACGGACGGAAACGAGCATGACCTTTATGAACTCCTTGATGCATATGCGCATATCGAATCAATCGAGGGTGTTGAATGCGGCAAATGTACTCTACTCAAGGCGAAGAGGCTCCTGGGCATCCTTCTTGAGAGAAACGAGGGAACTTTGCCTGAAGATAAGTTGGCGGAGCCAAGGTCTCGCCTGGCAGCTGTCGAGGAAGCGTTAGAAGGGGACGACTTCGACGACAAAACCATTACGCAGAAGTGCAAGATTACTTCTAAGAGCAAGGTCTCGTCTACGAAGACAAAACAGGCAGTCATCGCTCGCCCACCACAGAGCTTGGCCGTCCACATGAACCGATCTGTGTTCGACGAGAATACAGGCATGATGTACAAAAACTCAGCGGGTATCCGATTCCCTTTGACATTGGATCTTGGCCCGTGGTGCCTGGGCAGTGCCCCCAGGCCTACCACTACTGCCGCCCGCGAATCGGTCGACGGTGCGGCGTCTCCAACGTTGAGCAATACATCCGAGGAAGAGCAGTGGTTGCTTGATCCACGGTCCTCGATGATGGCCGGCGATAAGCGAAAGTCTTTCATCACTGGACCAATCTACGAGCTTCGTGCCGTAGTCACCCATTACGGCAGGCATGAAAATGGCCACTATGTCTGCTATCGCAAGTTTCCGCGTCACTCACCCCCTACTGCTGGCGAGAAGCAAGTGGACGAGGTGGACAACAAGAGCCTAGACTCTGCGGTCAAGCCCAACCACGAAGAAGACGATGCGGACGTGGAAATGGACTGGTGGCGCCTCAGTGATGAAAGCGTCAGGAGAATAGACGAAGAAGAGCTCTTGGAGCAGCATAACGTCTTTATGTTGTTTTATGACTGCGTCGACCCGAATATCTTGCCCGCATCTGAGGTCGCCACCGAGGAGACAGCTGCCACCGTTGCGAGGACTGGAGTTGCTGCAGATGACGATGACGAGACACCGAAGGTGGAAAAGCCCGCGTTCACCTGCACTGTCACAGAGGTCCCCGAGACCGACGAGGAGGAGGGAGACTTCCCTTCTGTAACTACAGTGGTCACAGCAGAGCCTCTAAATAGTGATGAGAAGAAGCCATTGAATGTGCCTCTGCCCAGAGGTGAGGATGGTGAGTTGTTGGGTAGCAAGGCTGCTGAACGATCCCCTCGAGTGATAGCTGTATAGTAATTAAGTGCTTGAGGGGCAGGAGGGCGTGAACAGGTTTCGGTTGATTACAGCATAGCATTGGCGTTGGGATCGCGGCAATACCAAGTGTGGTGCAGAAGACAAGGCAGGGAAGCTCTGCACAGAAAGTCAGGCTCACTGGATTGGAATCCCGGTTGGTAATTGTCATCAATTGTTGATTCACCAGAATAAATGAATACGTATCCTTATAACCGACACACAAAGCCTTGTGAAGCGTTAAATTCTATTTCCATCATCACGAAGCAGGCCAGAAGTGCTCCTCTGCAACCAGAACCTCTCTCCGAACCCTCAAGGCCCTGCCCTTCAACTCCTCCACAGCCTCAGCCCCCCTTTCCCTCAAAACCTTCTCAGCGGCCTCGTCAATGATAACCCCCAACTCATCTACAAATGTCCTAACCTCCCTGCTATCCAATTGGGAATAAACTCCATCCTCAAAACCCCACCCCTTCTCTTCCTTTCTTTCCAAACCGCATCCCCGCGCCCGTCCTTCTCGTCCACCAGCCACTCCCTCGCCCCAGACCTCGCGTCAAGACAGCACTTCTCCGTCGCATACCAGAATTACCCAGAAAGCCCCTCGAACCATCTCAGCCCTTCGAGCTTGTCTTCCTGCGCGACGACGCCGTCAGCGTCAGCGGGCAGGTCGACGTCGACGCCGAACAGTGCCGCCGTCTCGACGAAGAATTTCTCCTCGCGCCCGGACGTTGACCAGCGCGTCGACGAGCCACTGATCAGCTTCTTCTCCGGCTCCGGAACCAGCAGGGCTGCAGTTGGGGGGAAGGGGGGGTGGCGGTGTGTCGCGGTCGCGGGCAGGCGCAGGGCGGAGAGGAGGGGGCCGACGCCTATGATGTAGGCGTGTGTTCAGCTTTTTCGTCCGGGTTTCTTTTTTCTTTTGCTGCCTTCTGCTTCGACTTCGAACTTGGTGCTTGTGTCCCTCTTGGCGTCATTACATTCAAAGAGGCGGATAGGGTTGATGGGCTGTCGTGACGCTGCTTTGCTGTTGTTAGTAAGCCTCGCTTGGCTTCTAGAGTTTCTTCGTTGTGGTGGGCTGGTAAGGTTCCATATGCTGGACATCAAAAGTAACTCAAATCCACCTTTTCTGGCCGATAGCCGTCATTTATTGTCATGTATTTCCCGAAAAGAGCTATATCTCTAAAAATGCCGGTTCATTATGTACTCAGCTAACCCGCATCGATCCGAGAAGGAGCGTCCCGGACCTCTTTACGATCGGATTCCCGATTGATCCTCTTTCTTTCGGGGTTTGGTCTTTCCCGATGTTTTGATGCACACTCCGAAAACCCCCCGTTTTGTACAAGAACTTGCTAAAAACACACACTTTAGCGGCTCGAGGAGCCGACGGTAGGCAGCCAGTCCGACGGCGCCGCCTTGCCGTTATACGCCAGTCCGACGACGAGCATGAGCGTGATGAAGACCAACAGCCCGAAGAAGATGGCGCGACGGACGAGAGGTGAGAGACAGCCTTCATCGAGGGCCTGCGAGTTCCAGGCGCCACGGGCCTTGGCGATGGCGTTCTGGCCCGATGTCTTGAGCTGATCCCAGCCCGTCGAATAGATGACGAGGCCGAAGAGGGCGATGGAGTAGCCGCTGAACTGCATAAAAGTCACGCTGGTGTTCCAAATGACCACGGATGCGATGACGAGGAGGACGTTCTTGAGGATGCCGGTGAGTGTCATGACCAGGCCGGACGTCTTGCCGATCTGTGGGGCCGTTAGCGACGGAGGGGGTTGGGGGGCCATGAGCAAATTCGAGGCTGTGCGAAACTTACCAGGAAAACGCTGGAGACGTTGAGCATGAAGGCGACGGCGGCGTTGAGCAGGAGCATCGTCACGCCTGTCTTCTGCAGATCCTCCATTTTGAACTTGTTGAACTCACTGGCCCAGGCGACGAAGAAGTTCATGACAGCGCAGACGGGGGCGTAGTAGTACAGACTGACGAGGGGGTCCATCTTCTGTGCGCTCTCGTCGCCCTTGAGCAAGACCTGAATCATGACGAGGCGGATGCCCTCGAAAACGATGCCGCCCATTTGAAAAATGAAGCCGATCCAAGAGAACTCAATCTCACCAAAGGAAGCAAGGGCGACACCGGCGACGATGAGCAGCACATTGTAGAAGACCTTCATGGAAGGTTCGGCGACACCCCAGATCCAGCTGATGATGAGCACGGCGACGGGTGCGCCGGCCTTGAGCATCTGGATGAAGGAGACGGACAGGTAGAGGTAGACCAAGTTGGAGCAGACGAGGGAACCGGAGTACAGCAGACCGATGGGGACAATCGCTCTCAAGTAGATGCGGCCGGTCATCCTCACCTGGTGACGACCATCGAGCAGGGAGGTGGTGCGCGCCAGCGCCTGAGTCGCAAGGGTTGAGAAGACGAGATGCCAGAAGGTTAGAATGACGGCTACATGGTGTTAGTGAGTGATTTAAGATGAGGTGAGATGAGGTGAGGTGAGCTAAGAGTCATGAAGCTTTCAATCGGCGAAGACGGTTACATACGATATTCTGTATCGCAGTTAGCTCATGCGAGTCGCATTCAAGGCGATGTCCCTACTGAAACCTGCCGTGTCAAGCAGCCACTTGTTGAAAAGAATAGTGGCGTTTGAGAAGAAGATCCAACTCCTGCGCGACAGTCAGAAGAGGGGCGATGAGGGCCGCTGAAAGGAGTTGAACCTACGCAATGAACAAGGCCGGGTGAAGGGTCTTAGAAGCGAAAGGCTTCTCTGTCGTTGGTAGCGTACTCATGACGGCGATGTGCAAGCTGAAATGACACTACGAGTGGGAACGTGACCAAGAAAGGCCAAGAGGGTTGGCGATCGGTGTCGTCGGTGTCGGCGGAGGTTGAGGTACGGCGACGGAGACGGCGGATGTGGGCCGGGGGGGAGATGCGATTCGGGGGGGAATGAATTGCCAGGAGAACAGAGGATTCTCGCGTCAACAGAAAGACAAGCAAGATGGCAAAGGAGCGGGCGCGGCAAACCAACCACCAACTACCATGAAACGATAGAAAGAGAGAGTAAATTGTGGCCGAGTGGGAGGCAGTGGGAATTCACCGCGAACCGCGTTGAGAGGGAGTGGTAAGGAATGGATGGGAACAGGATGACGAGAAAAAGGTGAGGACGACAGGGTACCTCAGGCAGTAGGTAGACCTGGAGAGAGACACCTCAGAGACCACCTCAGAGTCAGGCAAGCGTTGGAGAAGCGGCGTTGCAGCAGGCTCTTATTAGTCGAAGGCCGCCAGTTGGTTGTGTCGGGCGCCGTCCTGGACCTGTTTTTTTGCGGCGCAGGAACCCGAATTAGCCCCTTCCTTTCCACAGGGCAGGCGGGTTTCTCTCGTGTTAGGTACCCTGCAGTACTTTGTGCAGCTACGGGGAGTACTACTGCTGGATGAGGCGGAGCTTATGACCTGCACCTGAAAAATAGGCTAACTGAGGGTTGAGGGGGAAGCGGAAGAGAGATAGTGTGTGTACCTTAGGTAGGGACTTTGTGTGTATGGAGAGGAGCGGCTAAGGTCGGGCGGCGGCAGGCACGTGGAGGGAGCCAGGGTACTACTAATACAGCGATCGGCTACAGTGATTGCTGCTGCTGCTGACCCCTGTTGTCTTGGCCTTTTCTCTGAATGCGAGGTGTTCGTTGGATGACCAGGCGAGAGGATGTGGACGAGTTATTCCGTGTTGGTGAGCTGAACGGCTGGTTGAAAGAAAACAAGCCAAATGAGGCTTCCCTCGCCGCTCTTGTCAGCCAGTAAGCCTGTAAGCCTGTAAGCCTGGGCGAACTTCCAAAGCCAGTCTGGATCGTCAACTGAAGTCGCACATGTGCGACGAACACTGACGCCTTTGTCCCGCCCTCTTCGGAGCAGTATCAGACAAGTCGTAGACTGGGCGGGTGTTCGGAGGCAAGTTATGTCAGGGCTGAAATGACAGCGGGAGTGCGACAGGCCTGCCTGCTGACGAGTGAAAAAGACACATACACAGAATACTGGACGAGATATTTCACACTATGTCAGGTAGGTAGGAAGCATGCATGTTTACTGCGAGAAAAAAAAAAGGCGTGAGGGGGACAACACTTCGACTTCCTTCTTCTCCCTGGGAGACCCATCAACCTGGCGCAAAGAAAGTCTGTTTGGCCTGGTCCTGCGATTGCATCGTATTAACGAGTCAGTGCTAGGGCGGTGCCTGTGCCGCTACACACTGGACTCGGACCCCCAAACGGCCCAACAATAGCGCGCCCGCCGAGAGACCCAGCTAACCGCTAATCAACCTATTGTGTTTGTGTTTAATTTAGGCCCTTGGGACAGGGGTTGTCAAGCATGAACTAAGATACAGTAGGCCAATGGAGTTTGTCCTCTACTTGTCCTACCTACCAGATGACACGACACGCCCGAAGCTCTATATTCAGAAAAGGCCGGAGAACTATTATTCTCTAGGCTATTACAAAGAAGGGTTGGTTTATCGTATGTTTCAGACTTTAACTGGGGTACTAATTTGATATGGAGAAACCCTTGTTAATGACTTAGCTTCATGAGGGAGCTAAAAAGGGGCCTTATTCTGTACCGCAGTACCTGCGTTGGTGCATATTTCCGGCGTAGCCCCTGAACTGGGCCTTGTTACTTACGATCCCGCAGGGACCGTGGACTTCCGAAGTCAACACTTTGGGTCAGGCGAGACCGTACCGTTGGCGGCTAAGGGGTTTTTTTCTTCTGGTTTTTTTTTTCAATGATTTAGCAACGAACATGAAAATCGAAAAGACATAAGGCTCGCTCCCAAGTGGGCGACTGCGGTCAACGCCTTGACATCACCGGCCCCACGGCGGCTAGCTCGTCATGGCTCTGTGGGAGCCGCTCATGTTTCGATACGATAGTCATGAGGGGGCTTTCGTCGTTGACTTGATCGAGTGGTTCTCATAGTTGCTCATAACTTCCCAGGAGCTGCTTGATTACCACCCATTAGTGTAAGTCCGAGCGTTATCCATTAAACCTTTTATAGGATAGACACTCCAAGAAACTAGCAGGATGGATGAGTGAAAACTTCTCATACGAAGGGTGCACCTTCACTGAAAGACAGAGCTTTGGAATTAATCGAATCTTAATGAATAGGCCTCCGGCAACTGTTGACGTCCGCCGGTAATTATATGGGCAGCTATAGGCTTGTTCTTGATAGTGAATCTATACTGACTCGATACAGCAACACAAGGCAATGCCTTACTACCACCTCTTGTCCTGAGTCAAACCACACAAGGATACCCAAAAGGCCCGCCATAAACATGAACAAGCCCGCCTCGAGGCACCAGATCAAGGACCTGGCTGTCGTAGCCTTGGTCGTCTTCATCTGGCGAGTCTGGCGCTTCGAACTACACGGAGGCGTCGCAGAACAAGCTCGCAAGATCGCCCACCCGCACAGCACGCCCTATGACGCCCTCAAACTCGGCCCGGGCCTCGCGAAGAGCGGGGTACTGCCGCTCGACAACGCCGCCGAGTACTGCGACCACTACCGCCTCAAGCCCGCGCCGCAGGACCTCGCCCGCCAGCGCAAGATCTACCACCTCCTCGACGACACCGAGCTCGAGATGCCCGAGCTGCGGATGGGCTAGATGGCGCCGTACGTCGACTACTGCGTCACCCCCGAGTCCGACACCACCTTCACTCAGAAGAAGCCGTTGTACATGGAGGTGAACTGAAATCTGTTCAAGCCGTACGACAAGATGATCCTGCGCCAGATGTACCTGGAGGCGCTCAAGGACGATTCGATGTGGGATCGCGAGGCCATGAGTCGAGACGCCGCCATGTATGAGCAGGTCATCCCGGGTCTGGTGGGCGAGCAGGCGGCCTCAATCGACGACATTCTCATCGTCTCCGACGTTGACGAGATTCCCAAGCCCGACGTCCTTCGCGCGCTGCGCAACTGCAACATCCCGCCGCGGGTGACGATTCACTCCAAGACTTGCTACTACTCGTACTAACGGCTTGCTCGAAACACTAGGCGCACCCGGAAGCGACGCTCTATCGCGGCGCTGACACGGTTCTGCCGGATAACCTGCACAAGAACGCCAACGATTACCACTTCAACCACGGCGGCTGGCACTGCAGCTACTTCGGCACCGTGAAGGAGATGGCGCAGAAGATCAACTCCTTCTCGCATGTTGAGATGAATAAGCCCGAGCTCAACAATCCGGAGATTGTCCAGGTTGCGCGGAGAGGTCTCAATATGTAAGCGAATTTTCTGAGCTCTATGATAACGAATACTCATATATTTCACAGCTTTGGCAGGGCCGAGTCGAACTTTGACCGCGTAGAGAAGAAACACGATGTTCCGGACTACGTCAAGCGCAAGCACGACAAGTTCAAGTTCTTACTGGATCGCAATCCTCCTAATAGCAACTTCAGAGACTACACTCCCAGATGATGGTGAGATTTGGCATGTGCTTGTAGAGTGATCGGACAGTCAGCAACTAGACCCAGAGAACACGGGATGGCAGGCGTTGTGGCGTATCATTACTTGGATACATGTTGGCAACACAGCATGTTTTTACTACATCAGTATCATAATTCCAAAAACGCATGACCACAACCCTCTAATATTGCCTACTTCCATGCCTCGCTTGGAATGCGCGTCCTGCAGTTGCAATGAGTGAGACGGAGCGTCCCAGACGCCGAAATAAAGTTTCCCCAGACGGAACCGCCGGGAACTTCCTGAGTTATGCCCATTCACAAGTCCCGAAATGGGCCCTGCGCCTCCACATTTCCCCTACAGGCCTGTCCTGACTTGGCGTGGCTAAATAGAGCAACTTCTCAGTCAGGCTCATCAGCCGGAGTCAAACTCAACGAGATCAAATCGGACAAGTCGAGATAAAACGAAGTGCAGAAGTGAAGTTACTGAAGCCACGGATGATGAGATGAGATGAGTTTGTCCACTATTATTTTCTTACACGTATACTGGTTATTACCTACACGCCTTGCAAGGCGGAATAGTCCGTCTTCTCTTCTTATCAGAGTTCAATAAACTCGAAATAGCCGCGGACATAATCTGCCCTGCCCGTTTAGAATGGTACCATAGTACAGCTGAGGAAGGCAAAAGAAGCCGCAAACATCGATAAACCCTCGACGAATGCCGCCAAGGTCCCGGCTTTGTAACCGCTTCGCACATTATTGAAGTAAGTGATGACTCGTAGACGCTTGTCATTCATTCACACCTACATAGGCATCTCAAATGTTAGTGTGACAAGGGTTCCGTGTAAGTATATACTGAAGGGCTAGGTACCCTTTCCATTCAGAGACCGGGCGTTTCATTCGAAGACCAGATTGCGACGTGCTTCTCGACTGAGTAAAGTTTGGCCGTTGATTTGGATGGTCCTAGGGTACACTTCAGAATCGCCGTGTTTGGGAAACACTACTTCTTTCAGGGTCCAAGACTTATTTGCGCTTTTGCCAATACACCGCGGCAGCCGCCCGGCCGCCCCTGGCAGTCGGTCCGCTTTGGTACCTGGGTACGGGGCCGGAACCCGGAGGAAGGCAGACGACGGTTGTCACTCAGTCTCTCGCAATAACACCACAAAGACAATCGGAGGTTGAAAAGAAGCCGCAGTGACAGCGAAGATCGCCTCAATCATTCGAGGAGCACTCTGCACCTCTCAGAGCAACACGCACATAATTAATTCTGACGGAACCCGTGGAATAGACTGCAAAAAGGCTTAAGAGATAGATACAGTGCTTCTTGGGGGTAAGCATTACTTTGTATGATACCGAATAACATGTTACCCAAGGATGCTTTTGTGCGCCCGTGAACATGAAATATTCCTCCAACACTGGAGACATTCCAAACGCAATTACGATTCCCTGCTGTTGGCCTATTGCCAACGCCAACGCTGCCTTATCTCCAGGATATTACCTGCCGCAGGCGCAGGCAGACGAGGTGGCGGCTCCTAGCGACTCCTACTCCGTCGGCGGCTGCGGCTGCGGTCTCTCCTGTCTCTACGTGACGACAGGCTCCGATCTCTCCGACTTCGACGGTCTCGATCGCGGTCTCTGTCTCTGTCTCTGTCTCTATCTCTGTCACGATCCCGACGGTCCCTAGACCTGTCTCTATCTCGGTCCCTATCTCTGTCGCGATCTCGACGATCCCTGGACCTGTCCCTATCGCGGTCCCTGTCTCTTCTGTCCCGATCTCTGTCCCGATCTCTGTCCCGGTCACGGTCTCGGTCACGGTCTCGGTCCCGATCCCGATCTCTCTCACGATCCTTGGTCCGGCTCCTGCTTGGTGACCGGCTGCGGTGTCGATCATCGCGATCATCTCTGGCAAGGTCGTGCGGCCGCTCCCTATCTCTGCCGGGAGGCACGTAACGATCGATTTCGTCAAGATCGCGCTTGCGTTTGGCTTCGGGAGACCGCTCCCCTGTGCTTCTCTTATCGTCGATTCCAGGGACTGGCATACCCTTCTCCCGGGCCTCACGCTGTGCTGCGAGATACGCTTTGGCTTCCTTCTCTCGCTTCCGGACCTCATCCATCTTTGTCGACTCCCTGAGGTCCTGGTCCTTATCTACTCTTGACGATGACTTGGCAGCTGAAGTCGTAGGACGCGACCGCGACCTGCTCCTGCGATCATGTTCCCGGTCCCTGTCTTTGGTCTTTTCATGGGAACGTTCTCTCCTTGTGCGAGAGCTGTTGCGCTCTTGGCGGGTAGACTCGCGCCGATCGGTTCGAGGAGTCCTACTCCGTTCTTTCCTTTCCGTTCGAGTCCGAGATTGCGAGCGAGATCTCTCAGGTCTGTCTGTTCTCAAGCGAGAACGGCTCCTATCTCTTCTTTCGCCTCGAGTCCGGGAGCGGCTTCGTTCACGGCGGTCCGTACGTGTCCGTGAGCGACTCCTATCTCGTCTGTCGACGCGGCGATCCCGGCTGCGATCTCTTGTAGCGCGAGACCTAGAGCGAGACCTGTCTCGTCGCTCATGCCGTGTGCGGGAATGGCTCCGGTCACGTCGAGCTCTGGTGCGAGAAGGGGATCGAGTCCTTTCACGTCTACCATGGCGCGTTCGAGACCGACTCCGGTCACGTCTTTTTCTTGACCGAGAACGAGATCTGTTGCATCTGTCGCGGGAACGGTCACGACGGGGAGATCTGGAGCGGCGATCACGTCTGCGACGGTCGTCACCATCTCGGGTACGACGCCGGTCATCGTCGCGGTCGCGGTCCTTCCCACCATCTCTCGACCGACTGCGGCTTCTGGCCCTTTCCTCAGTGGCCTCAGCCTTAGGCGTGGCAGCCACACTGGCGTCTCGAGTCTCCTTGACAGGTTCTGTAGCTTTCTTTCTGTCTGACACCTTGGGTGAGTCGCGCGAAGAAACCTTCTTGATGGGCATAATAGCAGACGCTGGCGCCAGCTTTCTAGGTGGAGGCGCCAGAGCTTCGTCAATTTCCATCTCGGGCGCTTTCTCGGTGTTACGAGTGCTGTCGCGGAGAAGGTCCATAAGAGCTTCCTCTTCAAGCCTCTTCAAATCATCCTGGGAGAGCTTCTTCTTGGCTTCTTCGGTAGCCTCGTCTCGTTCCTTACGTCTCCGCTCTCTTTCCTCTTTGCGTTCACGTGAGCGCTCAGCATCACGCTCCCGATCACGCTCACGATCGCGATCCCTGTCCCTTCGGCGGCTGCGGCTGCGGCTGAGGCTTCTGTCGCGATTCCGGTCCCGATCTCTGTTTCTTTCTCTGCTCCGCTCTCTGTCTCTTTGTCGGCGGCGCTCCTCTCGCTCAGCTTCGCGTTCAGCCTGGAGCTTTTCCCTAGCAGCTCTGCGAGCATCTCGTTCGGCCTTGCGCAGTTCTTCCGCCTTTTCACGCTCCTTTTCGAGTTTCTTACGCTCTTCCCGTGCGATCTTCCGCTTCTCTTCCTCGATGGCCAACTCCTTCTGCTTCAGCTCTTCGCGGACTCTCTCCCGCTCAGCTCGTTTTGCCATCGTGTCTGCGTGATATTCTTCGTCCGTCTTAGATCCTCGCTGTTGCTCTGCGGCAGCATCCTCTTCGCCGATATCAGCTCGACGCAGCTCCCTCATGCGCTCCTCGATCGCATTCTTGTCAATGAGTTGCGTGATAACTTGCTCGGCCTTCTGATAGACGCCGGATCGTTCGAGGGCACCGTCAATCAGTGCAGCAGCCTTTCCGCGGTCGAGTGTGAGAAGCTGTTGAGGGTTTCGTTCGACTTCTTGTTCGGCGACCTCGAGGATGGCTTTCTTGACCTGTTCTTCGTAGTCCTATTCTTCGTCAGCCGAGATAATAACCGGGCGCAACGGCAAGCTTACACTGGCAGCGAACTTGTCCCAAACTTCTTTACGAATAGCGTCGTAGCCGCCCTTCTTCTTGAAGCTGTGCGCTAGAGAGTCGATGGCTGCTCGGGTGGCAGACGGCAAAGGAAGGTCGGATGCCTTGTACGACCTAGGGACCGGGGCATCGTTACTGGCTGCAACTTGAGCAGAAGCAGCATCCGCCGAGACATTAGCCATCGCTGTCGAAAGCGTTGACGTCGCCATCTAGTCGAGGCCCCAGGATGGGAAGCGGCTGGGCGCTGTCGCTAGTTGAGTGAGCAATGTAAAATGATGTTGCGAAAACGTTTACTTTGGTCGCATGAGGTTGAAAATGGAGGCCCGAAGCTCAGTCGATGGAGCGACCGTTGGCGCTATCTCCGTCGACGATGTCGCGGTGATAGCAAGATGTGAAGTTGTCAGTTGGGGAGAAGAAAGATTCCAGAACCCTTGCTGCTGCAGACCCGTTTGGCAGCGCCCAAGGAGCCTGTTTGTCGATGTCGCAGTTCGGTCGGTGGAGCTGACAAGGGGTGCAGTGTGTGGCGCAGAGTTCCATTTGGTGGCACACCTATCCATGGATCCGGGCCCTAGGTGTGGAGTGAGTATGGAAGGTACCTAGTGGTCCAAGCGTCAAGGCTTCCGCTGGACGAGGGACGGTCGACACTGACTTTCGTGTCTCGATTCTTAGAACTGAGACATCTCATACTCATGAGTGATGGGAAATCGCTGGTCCTGCATGCGACTTTTGACAAACACTCCGAGCCTCTGTCATGCTGCCCGAGGTCCTCAGTGTGTGCCGTCAAGTATCTAAGCTGAACGTAGGTACGTGGAGTTTCTTTTGCGAGGTAGACATACGACTATTGACAACAAATTGGACTCTTGGTCCATTTGGAATTCTGTTAGAACCTCTGCCGAAGTCAATCGGTTTGCAAAGTCTAACAAAATATTTTCTGACAGCTAATCTTGGGGGTTACTGCTGAGCAAGGAGCCAATGTAGTAAGAATCTTCTCTATTCGCGTCGATGGAGTTCAAATGCTCTCAAGGTTGGTAAACCGTAGGACTCGAGTCCATCTGATGTCGAATCAAGTCCGCAAGCCGCCAACGGGAAATTATTGCCAAATTGCTCAGAATAGTTGAAGGGAGAAATAAAGGTCGCCAAAGGGAACCTGCAGGTTTATATTATGATGCTAAACGACCGCCAGAGCGAAACGCCATCCAAAAAGCCGCCCCTGGCCCTTTGATGTCTCATGCCCCTTACTCCTTGATCAAGAACTCCTCAATGTCTTTGTCTTCCTCGTCCTCCTGCAGTTCCGCGAGCCTTTTCTCCTCAACGTCAATCAGCTTCTTGAGCACGTCGCGCTGTCTCCTGCGCGCCTTCTTGCCCCAGTCGGTCGCCGTGGTGGAGCTGGGTGCCGCCTCATCGTCGTCGTCGCTGTTCTCAGGGATTTCGACCTGGCCGCGCAGAGTGTTGGGCTGAACCTTGGCCTTGGCGGCGTTAGGGTCATCGATCGGAGTCTCGTGCTGCTTCATTTGATTGCCGCCGGCCAGCTTCATCAGGTAGGGGCGGATGAGGCAGTAGGCACCGACGATGATGACGAGACGAATCCACTTCTCGGGTGTCATGCCATTGAGAGTGCCTTTCAAATTAGTGCTGAAGCGAGTCCAGATTGTGGACAGGAGGTCGAAGATGCCGGCCATTTCGGTGTTGGGGTTGGGCAATGGAAGTGGGGTTTTGGAGACGGTGACGGCGATGCAGATGGGAAAACCGAAATGCGCGATTGATGATTGATTAGCACTCTGCGACCTATGTGCAGCCGAAGTTCAGACTCGGTTTGGCCGGATGAGATGGCGGTTTTGAGGGAATAACGAAAGAAATGCGATGAGGAAGAGGGAGCGAGGCTAAGAAAATCGTCGCGACGCTGACAGAGCGCAGCAAATTCCGCGCAGAAGCCCCACGTGGAAAGAGATCCGCCGATTTATCCAATCGATTGGAGGAATGATGGAGGCTCAGCGCTGCCGGGTCTTACAGGGGGTTGGCCAGTGATGTCACAGCGCTTTGATTCCCACTTTGGAGCTTAGCAATCGACGATTCCACGAAATCCCCGCGAGATCATGTGATTGTTTGCATCAACATCAGCAATGTCGAGGCCTTGCTCAGGCAGCTTCCCGAACCCGAGCTGGAGAGGACTGGAGACTATGCTTCAGACGTCGTTTTTCTTTCAACTCTTGGATCGCAACTGATTGAGCATACGAGTGCTCCATTTTCTCCCAACCCACGTGATAAAACTTGGCGCCTGGGTTCTCAAGCTCAACGACGCGGCTGGCGCGGAAAGTGGAAACACACCTCTAACCCGGGGCATACCACTTCAGCAAATCCGTCACTCAGCCATAGCCAAGATGCCTGAATCGCTCAACGAAGAACAGCGAGAGGTGAGTGAAGCTCTCGCTTGACTTTCTGAATCATAGTCCTGATCCAAATGTTCAGCGCCTCAAGGCCGCTCTGTGGTTCTCCATCGGCAAAATCGTGGACGAAGAGTCTATCAAACAGAACTGCAACGCAACGCCACAGTTCATTGGCGCCCTCACCGAGATGGTCTGGTCCCAAATAGGTCAGGGACACCCGATTTGGGCTCTTGAATTAAGATGCTAAATGACTTGCAGAATCGGTTGCTGTTGACCTCGAAAACTTCAGTCGGCACGCTGGGAGGTCTTCAGTGTCCACCGACGACGTTATCTTACTGGCGAGGAGAAACCCTGATCTCCTGGATTTGATCAAGGACTTTGTGCAGAAGAAGGAGGCAGAGAAGGCGAAGAAGAGTAAGCGCAAGGGTAGGAGGTGAACCCTTGGAAGACGAAGAAGATGGTGCTTGATGATACCCAAGACTCATGATTCTTATGAATTGCAAGCCACATTAAAACAGATAGCGTTGGTTATTTTGGTCGTGAAAAGAGCACGTGATGTAATTGATGAGGTATCTCGTAGTGACCCGACGCGCCAAAACTCCTGCTCTTCCGGAATGACTACCTAACCTTCTGAACACTGCCCTCCTACAAAGACTAAATGTCCACGAGACACATCAAGCCTGCTCTTGTTGCCTGCGGCGCTCCTCGGCAGCTTCGGCTTCGTCCAACTCGTTAAACAACTTCCACTCTTCCTCGGTGAGATGGAGCCATTGGGCAAGACCCGTGACCAGAGCCCACAGCTCACCCGCAATCACAAGATGTATGAACTCTAAACCCAGGAAGTTTGTGATTCCTCTTACAGTCATGCCGCTGAAAATGTTAATTTCATGGATGTCATTATAAGGGAGCCCCATCCTGTGCCGATAAGACCTCGCAACTAGCCTGAGTGCGAGAGCCTCGTAAGGCGAGACGAGTACATATCCCGAGATTACCGTGAAGATATCAGAAGCCAGGCATGCAGGCAGTCTTGTCAACATAGTGTCCAAGTACTGCACGGAGTGACCGTACGCCGATCCCTCCGGCCCGGCACTAGGTCGAAGTTCCGCAGACCACAAACCCGGAGGAGCATCAGTTGAGTCAGTAGCCTCAACATCGAAGCTGATCAAGGTAGCGCTGACACCTCCGTCCTCTTCGTCGTCGCTACCGTAATCATCACCCCTAGCTGAGAATGCGCCTTGTCGACGGACAGCCTGGACTGGAGGTGCTTCGCTAGGCTCCTGGGTGACCTCATCAGGTGTTTCGTCGTGTGCCTCTGGGAGAGGCTCCCCTTGGGTGTGATCAAGTTCCGGCTCCGGGTCCACAACTTCGGGCAAAACCTCTGGCATCGGCGCCGGTGGCGGTGGAGGTGGCGGAGGTTTGCACTGGTGAACGGTATTTGGTAGTCTTCCATAGAATTCTTGCCACAGATGACCAGTGACTTCAGTCCAGATCTGTCCCCATACAACGAACGAAATAAATGGAATTGCGTTGATGAGCCACGCGCCAGCATACTGCCCCAAAGCTTCAGCACTGAAATCTTTGGGTGGCTCAGGAGCCGCAATAGGCGACGAGCGCGACCCAGGAATGAAGAAGTCCAGAGGCGGAAACCATTTTCTGGCAGAAATGATGTCAAGCCTTTGGAGAAAAACGTAAAGCTGAAGATGCACCCGGATGTAGGACAGCCCAATGTTTACCACCTTATTCTTCCTCGGGAAGGGGTACAGGTAGTACGTCGCCATCTTGAAGGCGTGACCACTTAAGAAAGTCGGCAAACCGGCTCCAAGAGAACTCGACCATGGGCGCTGGGCAAACTCTTTCTGAAGAAGTTCGAAGAACGAAATGTCGGCATAGCGCTTGTACAATAGTATTCGCAGTCGCATGCCGTTAATGCCCCAAACTCCTCCTATCTCGAGAGCTCTTCCAAACCGGAGCAACCTGGTGCCGATTGCATCTTCGTAGTTGAAGTATCTCCGCACTGAGTCGACCTCTGCTGCGGATGGTGTATTGTCGGGTTCCGCGACTCCAATTACTTGCATGACCTCGTTGTGAGAGCGCACCATATCACGATTCATTCGTTTAGTCTCGGGATTGATCGGTCGGCCGCGACTGTCATATTGCTGTTCGGGTGCTCGAGGGTCAGATTCCCCCTCGCCTTCAACAACATCGTCGAATGGTGACCGGCCCTGAATGAATGCGTTAGCTGAAGGCCATCGAGAGCTCTGGAGGGGCTTACCAGGGCCTGCGCAGTCAAGGGGCCTAGCCTCGTCATCCTGAGAGACCGTCGCGTCCTTGCAGCATGAACGCGACCGCAAACCCGTACGGCAATGCAAATTTATCGAACGGGTATCTATGGAGGCTGTTCTGCGGGGTGTTTTTGCAGTGGCGGGCTAGGATATGCTCCAGAGAAGCTTCCACTGTTTAGTGTATAAAGGTGGTGCTGGGAGAGCTCATGCAGCACAAAGTGGGGCGATGATTAGATTCTGCTTATCGATAAGCATCATCCCGCCGGCCAAAAGAAAATTTCTAGACTTTCTGTCCCAGAACCGCTTATCGCAATTGATTGTGTTGCTTCAACATTCTACAATATGGCGAGCAAACAGCCTTTCAAGACCACTTTCGAGCCGGAAAGGGTCATACGCCCCATTTTTACCGGCGGCTCTGTGGCACTGGACAATGGCGCTCAAATTCTGGCCACTCCCATGGGAGAGGACGCGGTTTTGACCAACCCGTCCAATGGAAAGCATCTCGCGAAGATCGAAGGAGTATGCGCCCCGAGACATGCTTAGTTCGATTTATACTAATAACGCATCTATAGGATGGCGAACAAATCTCGACTTTGAGTTGTGTGTTATGCCACCACTATGATTGAACGCATCTGACAGCAAACACTTTAGTGACGCCTTCCGGTTCGCATCTCGTCATTTGCTCCCGATCTTTGTCCATGAAGATCTACGCCCTGAAGACAACCGAAGACGGAATGATCGAGGCGAAGTTGACGAGATCCCTCAAGCCCCACGGCACCCCTGTTGTTGTCCTCGCCGTCGACCGAACGAGCACCCTTCTTGCGACTGGAGGAACCGACGGAGCGATCAAGGTCTGGGATATCGTCGGAGGCTACGTTACGCACACTTTCCGCGGTCCAAGCGTCCTAGTTTCAGCACTTCACTTCTTTGAGGTTGCGGCGCGATCAAACGATGCTGAGGTTGAGAAAGTGGGGGAAAAGAGCAAGAAGTCGAAGCAGACCCAGGAGCAGGACGACAGCACGGCGACGATGAACTGGAGATTGGTGTCTGGTAGCCAAGATGGGAAGGTTCGAGTCTGGGATCTTCACAAGCGCGCCGCTGTCGCAAATCTCGACTCGCACGTGTCCAATGTCCAGGGTTTGGACTACTCTCCAGAACAGAATGCGATTGTGTCAGCAAGCAGAGACAAGACGATCATCTGGTGGGACGCGAAGTCTTGGAAGGTTCGGAAGGTTGTGCCATGCCTCGAGCTTGTTGAGGCTGTGGGATTTGTCGATGGCGGTCGTTTGACATACTCCGCTGGGGCCAAGGGTTGTTTGCGCATTTGGGATACCGACACTGGCCGCGAGTTGACGAAGGATCAGCCCGCCAAGGCTGAAGCCGAGGGCATCGTCAGCGCCGTCTCCTCCCCAGAGCTTCCCTTCATTTTGTGCGTGCAAGTGGACCACACTCTTGCTCTGTACAAGGTGCCTGAGAAGGACGCTGTTGAGGATTCTGTGCTGGAACCCTTCAGGCGCATCTCCGGTACCCACGACTCGATCATCGATCTCAACTATCTTCTCCCCGACCACTCCCTGCTCGCGTTGGCCACCAACGCCGAAGATATCCGCATTGTATCCGTCAAGGACTCTGCGCCAAACTCAACAGCCGAGAGCTCCACATATTTCGGTCAAGACTTGGCTTTGCTGAAGGGTCACGATGACATCATTGTTTCTTTGGATGCCGATTGGTCTGGGTACTGGATCGCGACTGGCGCAAAGGATAATACTGCTCGTCTCTGGCGAGTTGACCCTAAGAATAACTCTTTCACATGTTATGCCACCTTTACCGGTCACACCGAATCGGTCGGTGCCGTCGCTCTTCCCAAGCAGCCCCCCGTGGAATCAACAGCACAATTCAAGGACCCCCTTAACCACCCACCACCCTTCTTCTTCACTGGCTCTCAGGACCAGACGGTCAAGAAGTGGGATATTCCCAGGGAACCTCAGCAGGGCAAGAAGGGGGGCCGTGCGGTCTTCACCAGAAAGGCACACGACAAAGACATCAACGCCATGGATGTTCACCCTTCAAGCCAACTCTTCGCCTCTTCGTCGCAAGATAAGATAGTCAAGATCTGGTCTGTGGCGGAAGGTGAGGTCCAAGGCATCCTGCGCGGTCACCGCAGAGGTGTGTGGTCTGTCAAGTTTGCGCCTGCCCAGTGCCCATCCGTCCAAGGAGACGAGGGTCAGGTCGCTGGCAAGGGTGTTGTCTTAACAGGTAGTGCAGACAAGACGGTGAAGTTGTGGAGTTTGACCAACTACTCTTGCATCAGGACTTTTGAGGGCCACTCCAACAGTGTTTTGAAGGTTGTCTGGCTGAACATGCCCAAGACTGAAGGCAAGGGCAAGAAGCAGGTTCAGTTCGCCAGTGCTGGTAGCGACGGCCTGGTTAAGGTCTGGGATGCCAACTCTGGCGAGGTCAACTGCACCCTCGACAACCACGAAGACCGTATCTGGGCTCTGGCTGTCAACTCGGCTGACAATACCATCGTCTCTGGTGATGGTGACTCAATTATCACTTTCTGGAAGGACACCACCTCCGAGTTCCAGGCTGCTGCCACGCAAGCCGCCCAGAAGCTGATCGAGCAGGAGCAGGAGCTCGAGAACCACATCCACACTGGCTCATACCGCGATGCTATCGTTCTCGCTCTCCAGCTCAACCACCCCGGCAGACTGCTGAGTCTGTTTACCTCCGTCGTAACCTCAAGCACGCCAGAGCAGGGCAGTCTTTGCGGGCTCAAGGCTGTCGACAAGGTGTTGGCCACGCTCTCCGACGAGCAAATCTTCATGTTGCTTCTGAGGCTGAGAGACTGGAACACGAACGCCCGGACGGCGGCAGTTTCTCAACGTATCCTCTGGACTCTGGTTCGCAGCTACCCCGCGTCCAAGTTCTCGAACCTCTCCGTCAAGGGGGCTCGCGGGCAAAAGAGTCTCAAGGAGGTGCTCAACGCGCTCAAGGTGTATACGGAGAGGCATTACAGGAGGATGGATGAGCTTGTGGACGAGAGTTACTTGGTGGAATATACCCTGCGGGAGATGGACGGTCTTGCGCCTGCGCTAGAGGACGTGGCGATTGATGACTCGATGGATGTGGAGAGAGATGTCGTTATGTCATAACAAAATTTGAAGGTTTTGAATGCTCAGTTTTGCCTGCTATTTGCCTTTGCTGAATCCTGCTACTGAGACGGTTGAAATTTGTAGATGCAGGTCATTGTTGTGCATAGCTCATACTTGGCGTTTGGGAGGTATTCTCTTCTGTTCTAGTTTAGCAAGACTTCTGAACCTCTTCACAGTCATCGCTTGAGTCTTCGTGCATTTCTGGAGGGACGGTTGCCTCGAGTTTAGCCCCGGAGTCCGCATGGTCCTCAGCACCATTCTCATCCAACCGCTCCTTAAACCTCTTCTTGTGCCTTTTGCCACCCTTCAACCTCGATATCTTGGCCATCGAGGAGACTGATAAATGATAAAGCATCGCTTGCTAGTGCATACCGCTTCTTGATCTGGTTTAAAGAGATCGTCCAGGTTGCTGTGAGCACATGTGGTGTCTCTGAAACACGCCCAACTGCTTCGAATGGCTCGCTCAGGCGTTTCACCAGGCTGAGATCATTTTGTTCCAGTAATTCAACGTAACGGATGGATATGAAGTTCTCGTTGATGAAGGATGCCGCTTGCGCAAGGGCTAGTGGCAGGTGTTCTAGCCGACCTGAGAGAAGTGTTATCTCTTCGGTAGAGACATCATCGCTTTGAATTAGAGACCGCATCAGTGATTCGGTTTCCTTGTCGGTCATATCGATGACTTCAATAACTTTATCCTTTCCCGGATCGAGCTTTAAGTCCGCTTGCTTGTTTCTAGATGTGTCGAGAACAGAACCGTGGGTGCAATTGGGGACGAAGCGTCCCATATGTGTGTCTGTGTCCGTGTTTTGAATGCTCATGTTGGCTTCATTGTTTGAGAGAGTCGGGGGGATAAAGACTTGTAAATCATCAGCTATGTCGATAATAAGAAGCTAACGGCCTCGTTTCCTGTGTTCGAGCCATTTCTTTTTACGAGGGCGAGGATATTGCCGATAGTTTCGTGCCCAGGAAGGTTGCATTTTTGAGGTATCTCGACGAAAGCCTGGCGAAAACGCTCATTGTTGCTTGCATGGACCCAAAAGATATGAGCATCCGGGAATTTCTCTTGGAACCAGTAACATTAAGAGATGGCTATTTGCGTTTTACTAGGGATGATCAGTATGATGTGAGGACTGTTCCAGTGAAAGCCATACCCAACGCCACCGAGGCCATAGAGCGCAAGTATGCCTTTTTCTGCCAATATGGCGATGCTTGTCACCGTGTCCGAAAAGCTCTTTGATCGTATCGAAGACTTCAGAACGGGTAACAAAATCGGAATTTTCGGAGCAAGGCACGATAACTGTAAATGGTGAGCAAAAATTAACGATAAGCTAAATCTGGAGAACCTACAGGCTGGATCGAATTCTTCCGTGCCTTGGACGGTAGGACTTGAAGGATCCTTAGCTCCCTCTGCTGCCGGAATAGTCGCAGGATGGTATTTTCCAAGCAGCTTCCGAGTTACAGAAGCAGCTACTGCAACTGCGAGACCTTCCCACTCCTTGATCTTGTGACAGTCAGCATATTCGCACACTGCCCCTCACAACGACAGAAGGAACCTCATCCCACACAGAGGCTCCCTCCATCTCAAACGCAACGATGTCCTGCTCCTGGGCCAACATGTCGCGGTGTTCGCCAGACTTCATTACAGCGTCTCCTGACGCCGCATTACCTATGAAGACTTTTGCGTGATATTCGGAGTCCTTTGTTGCTGAGCCTCAAGGGCACATGGGCCTCCGAACGGCACACCAGTTCAGCACAGGAAGCACCTATTGCGACGTCACAGATGTTCTCCTCGCTGCAACCGCACTCTGACTCGCGATGCCGGTGCAGGTAGTTCGCCCCAACTAGAACATCTTCATCAACCGCGACGGATATTTTTCGATAAATGACCCGATTCGACAGACTTGAGCTGTACTTCTCTGTGAACCCTGGAATATCGCGTTCGGTTTGGCCGCGTCCGTGGTGAGTCTTGAGGTACGTGAAAAACGAGCGGATTTCTCTGCTGGCCCTGCCAAAAGCATCGTTGCAAGTGTTGCTATGGGCGAACTTGGTGGGATACCCCGCCCGTAGTCGTATTGAATGACGTTCTCACTGATGATAAAATCTCCTAGCACGATTTCAACGCCGGGCTTCGGCTTTATTTGCCCATATTCGGGAGAAGAACAAGCACTGCTTTGTGATGCCCTATCCGACCCAACGTGTACGTATTGTAGTCACCAGGTGCCTTGCCAAGGTGCTTATCTGGCCAGATCTCGTCGAAGGCCAAGGCAACGGCGTCGAAGTCGAGGGGAAGCGCGCAGACCACTGCCAAGCTGAAATCCTTACGACGAATAGACCTGGGACTCGCCATGGTTGTCTGTCGACAAATCCGTGGTGCTTATCGAATCGCGCCTCTGCTTCAAAGCGGAAGGATATTGGGACATTTGAAAAGATCCTGATTATTTGCTTCAGAGAAAGAATGACAGCGACGACCGGGGTTCCCGAAGCATTCAGTCGTAGGTAAGGGTGTGAATGCTGCAACCTCTATCAGGCGATCCCTCAAGGCAACCTCCCGTTGGGCGATGAATGCGACAGCTGGCTGCGCCACTGATATGCAGTTCCTGCTAACGTGCGCGGCAGTAGTGCTCCCCCAGCATCTCACTACCTAAGGTAAGGTAGCTCTGGGCGTGGTTGTAACAGTGGGGCGTTTAGCTATAACACCCGAGACTGGCAACTTTTTCGAAGCCGAAGGCCGTGACCGCGCATCGCTGCTCCATCCGCGCCTCCAGTCCCAGCATTGTCCCAAAAAAAAAAAAAAAAAACCTCCATACCCATCTCGAAGCCTAATATCTTAGAACCGATACTTGAATATGACTCACAGAAAACGGCACGCTGAAAGACCCTTGCACGAGATCGCAGGCATCGACTCGCCCGCCTCAAAACGCTCACGAACCGTCGACTCCGAGCTGTCCAACGGCTCAATCGACCAAAACGGCCACGAAGCAACAACAGAAGGAGCGAAAACCCCGACAAATGGCGCGGCAGAACCACAAGACGATGGCGATGAAAGCGATCTCGAAGACGAGGCGCTCATACAGGCGCCCTTCCGCCAGTCCGCGCCGACGGACGGCTACGACGACCTCTACCTCGACACGATAGACCGCAACGTCCTCGACTTCGACTTTGAGAAGTTGTGCTCCGTCAGCTTATCCAACATCAACGTCTACGCATGTCTCGTATGCGGGAAATACTACCAGGGCCGCGGGCCTAAGTCTCACGCCTACTTCCATGCCCTCGACGAGAACCACCACGTCTTCATCAACATGCAGACGCAAAAGGTCTATGTACTGCCGGAAGGGTACGAGGTCAAGTCGAAGTCGCTTGACGATATCAAGTTCGTCTCGGATCCGAGGTATACCAAGCAAGAGGTCGCAGCGCTCGATCGCACACCCTTGCGCGCTTCATTCACGTTGGCCGGCAAGGAATACGCCCCTGGGTACGTGGGTATGAACAACCTGAAGGAGAACGACTACCTCAACGTCATTGTACAAGCGCTAGCGCACGTCGCGCCACTGCGCAATTTCTGTCTCCTCGAAGACCTCTCGGCGCGTTCTGAGCTGGCGAAGCGATTCGGCATCCTAGTTCGCAAGATCTGGAACCCGCGCGCCTTCAAAGCCCACGTCTCCCCACACGAGCTGCTTCAGGAAATTTCCCTTCTCTCAAACAAGCGCTTTACCCTGACGGCGCAATCAGACCCCGTCGAGTTTCTGTCATGGTTCCTCAACAACTTGCATCTCGGACTCGGCGGCTCCAAGGCGAAACCAGGCAGCTCCGTTGTGCAGCGCATCTTCCAGGGCAAGCTCAAGGTAGAGTCGCAAGCCATCACCGCACGCGCCGACGCCGGTGATCGTTTGCGCTTCGAGGACGCAGCGGTCTCGGTGACATCGACGCGCTTCATGTTCCTGACTCTCGACCTACCGGCGGCGCCTCTGTTCCAGGACGAGCTGGAGAAGAACATCATTCCGCAAGTACCCCTGACCACCGTCCTCTCCAAGTACGACGGCATCCAAGCCCAGGAGCACCTCGCTCAGCGTAAACGCTATCGCCTCCTCCACCCCCTACCGCCATATCTCGTCCTCCACGTCAAGCGCTTCAGCCAAAACAAGTTCGTCTCAGAGCGCAACCCGACCATTGTCACCTTCGACCCCAACGGCCTGGACGTCAGCCCCTATGTTGAGCCGAACCCGGGCGAATGGCCGCCCGGCGAGCCCATCATCTATGACCTCGTCGCGAACGTCGTGCACGAGGCCGTCCGCGCCAAGGAGGACGTCGCGGACAGCGGAGAGGAGCGCAAGACGTGGAAGGTGCAATTGCGCGATAAGGGCCGCGACGAGTGGGTTTCGTGCCAGGATCTGTTTGTAGAGAAGGTGCAGAGCGAATTGTTGTACCTGGGAGAGACATATTTACAAGTTTGGGAGAGGAGGAGGACGCCGAAGGGGAAGTCTAAGGCGTAGTTGAGGAGTGTGTATGACTATGTGAAAACCGGGGAAGATAGAGTACGCGTTAATAATTCGTACCTTTTACCCACTTCAGCATCCTGTTTCAAGCCGTTTGGTATGTTCAAAGACCGTCATTTCTCTCTTTGCCATTGACGTGCATAATTAGTCAGCCGATTCTTCATTGCTGTTTCACTGCCGTCGTTGCTGCTGGCGATGACCGTCTGTACTGTGCATTCGCCAATACCAACCAGATGGGTATAGCACACAAAAGTTCCTTATCCGATTTAGGCCTATGGCATTTTATCACATAGGAAAGCATTGAAAGTCACTGACGCTCATTTCGTAGTCATTGAGACTAACCGGCCCATAGAACCGCGCAACCAGCGACGCTGGTGCTTGCGCCTCAGGTAGCAATAGTGTACACCTCCCAAAGATGATGAATAGGTTAGCCAATCCCCCAGATAACCACCTTGCGTGCAATCCATAAAATAACGTGACCGCTAAACGCTGACCGCTGCCCCGGTTTTTATCCCGCCCCTAAATCGCTTTGATCCCGTCTCCAAGATCGAAAAGAAAGATTCGGGGCACTTACGTTCCCCTCAGCCTGCTATGTGGAAAATAAGAACAGCAGTACTCATGCTCTCTCACCCAGACATCGCTTCCTCTCTTTTTCGTTGGTATCCTCCGAGGATCCACTCGGTATTCCTATCCCAGCAAAGGTGTGTCTTCCCGGACTTTCAACCCTGAATGCTATGAAAACCCGGAGGACAGGGCCTGATAGTGTACAAATAAACATCAAAGATGGCTTAGAAACATGCAAGAAAGAGATGTGAACTTCCTGCTGGCGTTTCCCCCAGTATGGTGCCCATGAAGAGTGTAGAGGGGCATGTGTCGGGGTTCTCGGGAGGTGCGTCATTGTGGCTCAGGAGGTGGTCTGCTTCTGCTCGTCGTTGGACTGCTTTATGGCATTGGATCGCTTGTCTTGCTGCTTCTCGCGGCGCGACTCCTCGATCGCAGCTCTGTGCTGGATGCTCTCGTCGTGAGACTTGAACTCGAAGATTGTGTTCGGAGGGCACTTGAGGTAGCTCTTCCACGTCTCACTGGAGGGTGTTAGTAATTGTCAACATTTCGTCAAAAGGCACTTACCGAATCCTCAACACACGTCCGCCGGTCGAGCGCGTCCAGATGCTTATAATGTCCTCGCCGTTACGGACGCTCACCACGCCACCGCAGATGTCATCACTGCAGTCGGAGAAAGCCTCGCCAAGGAGCGCAAACACGGTATCCTCCCAGTATCTGTCGGCAATGCCCTTCTTCAGGCGCAGCACCCACTTGCCGCCGCTCCTGTTCTCCTCGTCCTCCCAGATGGGCCGGACGCCCCTCTTGAAAAAATGGTACTCCCACCCCACCGACAACTCCGAAGGTCGCTTGAGGTGCGGATAGCCAACCCAGAACTCCTCCACGCTGTTACAGTGGATCATGGGAGTCAGTGACTTGGCGTACTCCTGGTATGGCTGTCCTTTGGGCTGAGGGGGCCGGCACCACGTTACCCACTCGTACTTGAGCGGGTGAGCGCGCAGAGTCTCCGAAGATGTCCGAGTCGAGGCGGGCTGCGAACCCACGGCCTTCTTCCCCGCGGCATTCTCAGCAATGGATGCCATCGACGGTGCCTTGCCTAAAGGATCATGCGACGCGCCCACGGTCTTGGCGCCAACCTTGCCCATAGCCATGTCGAACGGGTTGCCAGGGGATTTGGGAGTCTTCGCGGATCCGAAAGAGGCGAAGGCGCCGGAGCCCAGGCCGAAGGCGTTGGAGGCAGTAGGGGAAGCCATGCCGCCTGGGGTCACTACGTTATTGAAAGGATTTGATTTGCCGCCGTGTGAGGACGTGTCGCCGCCGAATCGTTTGGCGAAGGAGCCATTACGGCTGGCGTCACCGCCCGGCGCGGGACTGCCATTTCCAGTTGAGAGGGAAAGCTTGCCTGAGCTGCACGCGCGTCGCAACGTCAGTCTTCGTAACTTGCATGAAGCAGCGATGGGAGAGAAGAAGGCAGGTACAAGCAGATGTCGCTCGTCCAACGGGGAAAGGAGAAAAAGAGGCAACAGGCCTAGCACTTACTTTGTGCGGCGGGTCCATAGGTTGTTATCCATGGGGACTGCTTTCGAAGACTTTTCCTAAATGAAAAATGCTTCTATTGGATTTCAATCCCTCAAAAATTTCAAGGGCGGTAACACCTCGGTTTACAGCTCTGGTCGCAATTGTGGCGGCTGGGACAGACGGACGAAGATGGGAAGCGATGAGATCGGGATGGCGGCAGCGGGCGGGCGGACGGGCGGCGGTAGAGTCGAAGGGCCTGCAGGGGCGGATTCGCGGGAGGACAGCACCGGGAAGTAGTAGGAAGTGGGAGGGAAAAAAAAACCGAGCGAGCTTCGTTGGCCGAGGGTCAGGTCGTTCGATGGGATGATCGGGTTCAGGTAACTCGTGCGGAATGAATGTATGCGGGTATTACAGAACGATGTTTGGCGAATGCGATGATCGGTAGGTTGTTGAAGCGATGTTTGTGAGGCGAAGAGGAGGGCGAATTATCAACTGATGGAGAACAATGAACAGCTTGAAGAGAAAAAAATAATAATACGGAGTACCTTACGGACACTGATGCCCCATCCTTCTTGACCTTAGTCGTCACCTTGCTATCGATGGCGGATAGAGCGATAGCGCCTCGCTTAGCCCACGTTAGCCTGACCCCTGATGATTCTACTATGCGAGTCTCGGCCAATAAGAGTAGGCGACGGAGGAGTTGGGCAAGCTGGGACGGCGCACCAGGAGTGAGATCACAGCGAGTCCCTGGGCTGGTGACGCCCATGCCGTGAGGTTAAGTAGGGCGGCACCGTTGGAGGGATGGAAACAGCCCGACCAAGGTATGGGGTTTAACCACCTGCAATTTTCGGATTGGAGGATTCGCAGTGCCTTCCCATGCGCATACTTCTTGAAGTTGGCAGACCTGCGATATTGGCATTACCTACCTTAAGGTAGCCATTGAGAAATCCATGACTCTTCCCTGGCCAAGTCTTCTTCTGCGTCTTCACCAGTGATGCGTTCTCATCAGACCATTCGGCTCGTCATTATGCAGCCAAAGTGTCAAATGCGCAGGTCTGCAGCGCACTGGAGATGACCCCAACCCGATGTCTTGTCTGTCAGAAGCCAGGTCCAACGATCCAGGTCGGATGCGGACGCTGTGAGATGCATAGCCTGAAACAATGCCTGGTTACCTTGCATGGCCAGATACACAAAACCTACCTTGCCTGAGGTCATGGATGACATAGAGTTGCTACTGGGGTTGCACTAGGAGAACAAAGGGCTGGAGGCTGGCTGACTGATCAATGAGTCTGACTCCAAGCTTCCTGAAGGTTGGGCAGCAGGCGCTTTGCTGGGATCTTCAATGTCTGAGCACGCGCCAGTAGCCCTAGAATAGCAGTATGTATAAGTCGTTGCAGATCACGGCGTGGTCTGACAAGGCGGGCAATCCCATGCTGCCAGATCTGCCATGATTCCGGTAGTTAGTTTCTATCAGCAATAGAATATCGGTACCAAAACAGCACTATGATGATCTCAGCGCCATGCTGTAAGACGAAACACCAGCGCTGAATTGGAGGACCTCAGTGCTTCGAACCACGTGGTGAACCTGGGAGAAACGTCGTCTGGTTGGCTCAAGTACCCCGCCATTTACTGGATCCACACCCCTAGGCAGCGCTTCACGCCCGGTAGCCCGCGACGCGCCAGACCGCGCTTACCTCACCACCACCTTGATCGGCACCCAATCGTCCAACGTCGTCGACCTCACCGAGCCCACCACCTATCTCGGGCGCCGACGTCTTTCGGATATGCCCCCGAACTAGACGTATGTCGTTCCGGGGATCCCAGTTCCATCCGTGTCGATTCGTGGCCATGGAAAAGTTCCTTCGAGAATGGAGGCAAGATGCCCTGAACAAAGCCCAGTACGAGTCCGCCATCTTCATTGGCGACAAGCTCCTGGCTCTGACCAGTATGTGCTTCCGCTGACCCAATCTTTCCTGGTTGCGCTTGTTTCTAACATCTCGCCATCAGATGACGATAAAGATGCCTTTTGGTTGGCACAAGTACACTTCAACACCGGCAACTATACCCGTGCTCAGACATTTCTCGCCAAGCAAGACCTCGTCGCTCGCAACTCTTCCTGCCGGTATCTGGCTGCACACTGTCTCATCAAACAGTCAAGGTTCGAAGAGGCACTAGGAGTCCTCGGCGATCTGAACCCAACCCATCTCATTTCCAATGCAAGCAACAAGCGGAAAGCGCAAAACACTGCGCCATTGGGCAGAGGGCTAGGGCCCAAGGGCAGCAATCGCGACAGGCAAGCTCGCGATGAGGCTGCCGAAGAGGAGGCTACAAACAAGAAATACGAGGCTGCCATGTGCTATCTGCGGGGTATCTGCTATGCCAAGCAAAACGCTTTCGACCGAGCTAAGGAGTGCTACAAGGATGCCGTGCGAATCGACGTGCAGTGTTTCGAGGCTTTCCAGCAGCTGATGACGAACTCCTTGCTCTCTCCCGACGAGGAGTGGCAGTTCCTCGAGTCTCTCGACTTCGATGTTATCAATGTCTCTGGGGATATATCATCGTCACAAGAGGCGGCGGACTTCACCAAGATGTTGTACACCACCCGGCTATCCAAGTACAGGGAGCCCTCGGCCTTTAACGCAGCGTGCGATACACTGTCAACACATTACCACTTGGCCGACAATCCGGATCTCTTACTTGCCAAAGCCGATCTTCTCTTTACACAGTGTAAATTCCGAGACGCTCTTGCCATCACCAATTCCATCTTAGAGGACGACAAATACAATTTCAGCGTCCATCCCTTGCACCTCGCCTGTTTATACCAGTTAAGGATGAAAAATGCCTTGTTCTTGATTTCTCACGACCTAGCAGATACCCACCCAGAAGAGCCATGCTCTTGGCTAGCTGTGGGCATATACTACTTTGCCATCGACAAGATTGCAGAGGCTCGACGGTACTTTAGCAAGGCTAGTATGATGGATGCACACTTTGGACCCGCATGGATTGGATTTGCACACACATTTGCTGCCGAGGGAGAGCACGATCAGGCCATCTCAGCCTACTCGACCGCGGCAAGACTTTTCATGGGAACCCATCTCCCGCAAGTCTTCCTGGGCATGCAGAACCATGCCCTCAACAACATGACATTGGCCGAAGAATTCTTAAAGACGGCATACGGATTGTGTAAGACGGATCCACTTCTTCTCAATGAGATGGGTGTCGTCAAGTATCACCAAGATAAAACGCAAGAGGCCGTCCAATTCTTCAGAGCAGCACTCAAGATCGCCGCCGACATTGATTCAGATCCTTTCGCTTGGCTGGCGCCCAGAACAAATTTGGCGCATGCATACCGGCGTCTGCGTTTGTGGAAGGAGTCCCATGTGGAATTCGACGAAGTTTTGCGCCAGGGAGGCAAGGATCCCGCTATTTTCTGCGCAAAAGGACTCATCTATCTAGAACAAGGCTTTCCAGAGAAGGCCATTGTGCCTCTGCACGAGGCTCTGGCCATCAACCCTCAAGATGGAATAGCTACAGAATTACTCAACAAAGCTTTGGAGGAAACATCGGTCATCGACGTGTTCGAAGGTGACGACCTAGATGCCTTCGAGAATGAACTGGATATTGGCAAAGCCGCTGCTCGAGAACGTGTGCTGCAGAGAGCAGGCCGGCGAGGAGACGCGAAGGGGAAAGCAAAAGTCAGCCGAGCGAGAGCGATACTGATGGATGACGACGATGAGAAAGGCGAGAGCATGATGGAGATGACTGATGACGATTGAAACAAGCAAACCCCAAGCCACCATAATGTTATCTGGATGGCGCGGGAATAGATAGCGTCTACTGCAGGGTTAGGGCATCCAAGGCATGCCAGCACGGAATTGCTGAAAAGTGTCAGTATATATACTGCTTAATAACGACTAACCTTTATAAGATCGCGATTCAATCTGACATGAGGGAGCTAACGGACATAACCGGCCGCTTCACGCGAGTGCTAGTCGCATTCTTCCTTGCTAAACTGATTAATTCAATAATTCCGACTTGTTGGGCGACCGACCGTCCAGAGGTCACATTCGGAACGGTAGCGTCGATTGTCTGGGGTTGGGTAAAGCAGGGCCAGAATAAACAGCCGCGCTGACATGCTCGGGGGGAATTGGTGTCTTGAATCCCGACTGCACCGACTAGGCCGTGCGTGCCAGCTGAATGGTTTTTGAATGGTAGATAAATGGCAGCATGCGAGGGACAACAAAAGATGAAAAGCCCCCCACCGAACACTTGAAGCTAGAAGCCAAGCCCCAAGTATTCACCCTCTTAGCTGTCCCAAACAACCGAGATCCAAGTCAGCCGCTGCCAAGTCCAAACTTTCAAAATCCCAATCGAAAACGCCAAATATTGTCCCGCGACTTCCCCCACACAGTCTACGCAGAAGACGAACCCGTCAGAGCCATCTACGCCCACCTCCGCGCCAGCACCACCAGAGCCTCTCCTGCGCCCCATCCGCCGTCGCCGCAACACTACAACCAGCCACGAAAGCACTCCCCCGCCTCCTTTGCACGACAGGCACAGCCAGCGCCGTCGGTCTGGGTCTCATGGGCCTGGCCCTCGCCGGAAGAATGCGAGGGCGCGAGGAAATCGAGTGGCGCGATCGCGCGTGGATGTTGCTCGAGAACCCGGGCCAACTGGAGACGGACGACTGGACGTACGGCGGTGCCGAGGCGGGACTCGTCGCTTTGAGCTTGTGGCGACGGGCCGGCGTGAAGGGGACTGTGGGAGGATGGAGGGGTGTTGCTGGGGCGGCTGTGCTGGGAAGCGTGGTGGGGACCGTTGGGTATATGGTCTCCAGGTACGGGAAGTTTCCGGAGTATGTTGGTGCGAGAGGGCTGAGTTGGAACGGGTATGAATAATAGGAAAGCTCGAGAAAGAGACGAGGTGTTTGAATATTGGTGATTGTTTATGGATGTTCTACTCGTGTAGATCTTCTCGTCTAGAAATACCCAAGTCTCCTCTGTGTCTAACCCCCACGTCTTACAATTTCTCCTTGCCGGCAAGCGCCTCCTCTACCTTGGCGAACTGGTAGTAGAAGTCCAAACTTTGCGGGTTGAGGAGAGTGCCGCTCGGTTTGATATGCTGGCCGGAAACGATCTGCTTCACGGGCAGCTCTACCTTCTTCAGATTGACCGTCGTCTAACGGTTCATTAGCATTCGTATCGGGATCAGACATGGAAGCAGCATCGACTTACCGGTATTTCAGGGGTTTCAAAGACGAATTTGGGAACGTGCCGCTTCGTCAACTCCCTCCGGATTGCATCCTTGACTTCGCCTACCAGCTTCTTGTCAAACTTCTCCCCAGGACGCATCATCAAGAAGAGCATGACGCTCTCATCGTCGTCACTGGGTCTTCTTCGACCGACACACAGACTGTCCACCACCTTACCCGAGAAGTTGCGCTCAAGGACGGCGTAGATCTCGGCGCTGCCGAAGCGAATGCCACTCGGATTCAAAACGCCATCGGCACGACCCAAGAATGCGATGTTGCCCGTCTTAGGGTTGATCTGGCAAAAGTCGCCGTGCGCCCAGACGTGGTCGAAGCGGGCGAAGTAGGCGGAGTGGTACTTAGTTCCAGGTGGTGCTGATGCGAAGCTGGAAATAGATGAAGATGGAGACGTCGAATCGCCCCAGAGGAAGCAGGGGATATTCGGAAACGCAGCCGTCGCCACGAGTTCGCCTGGCTCGCCGTGTGGTACGGGCTTGCCTGGGCCGTTGGGAAGTTGAGCGTCGAATATCTCGATGGGGACGCCGAGAGAGGGGCCTTGAGTACCACCTACGTAGACGGGAGTCAGGGGGTTTTCCATGCCGAAGCAGCCCGCCTGATAATATGTCAATATGAGAAGGAGAGCATGAGCAGTCGACCTACAATGTCGGTTCCTCCCGAAATATTGGCTAGATGGACGTGTTTCGGGAATCCAGCATCGTAGAACCATTCGAACAACTGGTTGGAAAGAACCATGCCCGTGCTTGTCACGATGCGCAGCGAGCTAAGGTCAGTAACCTCCCGCGGGCTGATCTTATTCTTGGCAACCTCGAACATCCATCTCGGGCTGATGCCGAGCTTCGTCACGCGCTGCTCCCCGAGGATACGGATGAAGGAAGTCAGGTCCGGAACGAAAGGCGAGCCGTCGTACATGACCACCCTTGCCCCAATCAAAAGGGCCGCTATGTTGGCAAGGTACATGATCCAGCCAGTAGTGGTGTATTGCAGACACACGGACTCGGGAGACATGGATTCGTGTAGGCGGCCTTCCTTGACGACGTTGAGGATGACGCCACCCACGGTGTGAACAATGGCCTTCGGAATGCCAGTTGTGCCGGAGGAGTAGTAAATCAGGAAAGGGGCGTGGAACGGAATTCGGACGAAGGACGGTAGTGGTGACGAGCCGCTAGATTTGAGAAAGTCGGCCAAGAGCTCCGTCTTGGGGACTGATGTAACGTCGTAAGGCTTCTGGAAACGCGGAATTGAGACGAGGCCGGCGAATGAGAGACAGCAGCTCATGCCGGAGACGACCTCGGTCATTTTCTCGCGGAGATCGACGGTTTTGCCGTTGTACACCGTGGCGTCGTCGAAGAAGATGAACTGGACGTAAAGTAAGTGGGCGTGCAGGCAAGAATGCGACGTGCTTGCTTACCTTGGGATCTACTTGTGTAGTGCGCTGTAGGATTCCCTTGACGCCCATATCCGTCGATGAACTGCTGAATATGGCTCCTAGCCATGTGGCGGCTGTGAATACCAGCAGTGTCTCGATAGAATTGGCGCCCACCAATACGACTCTGTCTCCCTCTTCCACCCCGCGAGCTTTCATGGCAGCTGCTAAAAGCCCCGCATCCTTTCGCAAGTCGCCCCAGCTGAGATTTCGGACATCGTCTGTGTTTCCTTCCCGAATCTCGGTGACGGCGATTTTGTCGTATTCCTTGCCCACGTTGCCATGGTGGTCGGGCGCATCTGTAGGACCGCGAGAGTAGAGGATGTTTTCGGCCCAATTCAACCGAACGCCGGGAAACCATTTGGGGATGGCGTCTATTGGAAGTGATTCATGCACGACTGATGTCGGACGGCCTTCGTAAATGAGGTTGGCGTAGTTGAACAGGTGACCGTAGAACTTGGATCGATTGGTGACCGACCAGTTGTGGAGGTCATCAAATGTCTGCTTCTGCGTAAGCCAACAAAGGAATAAAGATAACCAAATGAGGAAATGGATTGAGTACTTTGAGATGAAGGCCAAAATGAATGTTCACAGATTCCAGGAACTCCCACATCTCCGTTCCCTTCGGATTTGGATGCTCCCAAAGCTTGCGGCGTATCTCGTTGGACGCCATGACGTAGACCCAATTGTTGGGGATTGCAGGGTTGGGGAGAGGATGTATTGGCAATCGCCAATTACCCTCCCGACAAGATTTACTTTGTGAAGTTGGTGTGAGATAAGAGAACTGGAACCTGGATTGAGTCTGTCCGAGATAGGTTGTGATTTTGGGGAAATCGGTGTCTCGGGGTCTCTGGGCAACGACGCTTCCCTAAACGCCACGTTGGCTTGCCTCGGCCTACACCACCGGGAGTGCGGGGTTCACGGCCCGAGCAAACGACCCGCCAGGGGGGTTTCCCCGGGCCGGCCCCATTTTGCCAATTCCGGAGGAGTTCATGGCCAAATATCTTTTCACTGATTGGATTAGCAACCAGTGCTTTGTCTTTTCGGGAAGCGACAACATGGTTTCTCATGGAATACCATACCATATGATTACTTAAGTATCATACTGTAGGCATGGCATGCGAGGTACACATTCTACGTGGATCAATTGTGCGTGACTCCGTTCTTAATAGTCGTTTGACCAGCTCAGGATGAACGCACCAAGTCAGTTTACTAGTTCCACCAAGGGACCACACGACTTTATTGTTTTAGCATATGTTTGGAAATGTGGCTCTATTGACGATCTCATCATGATGCCTTTTCACCTCCCTTCGGCTCGCAAGCTGGAATAGACACACCACCATAACGCTCTTACGCGACCTACTGTTCTCCCAGACTACTGCCCCGTCGATGTTCGAGTCCTTCGTCCTCGATTTGCGATAAATTCTCGTACTTATTGAACGCAGGAAGCCATGGCTGATTGATACTTCTTCCCTGGGAAATGCTGCACTGCACCCGGCGGGGATAATAGAATCGATAGGCTAGTACAATGATCTCGTTCTGTATTTGTGGCACTTTTGAGACAGAAACTTTGTCGCGGTAGTAAAACTTGTAAGCCGTGGCAACGACCGCTCTGGGTGCGTTTATACAGCTGACTCTGTTCCTCGCTTG
Source organism: Colletotrichum agaves (assembly GCA_036785465.1). NCBI lineage: Eukaryota > Fungi > Ascomycota > Sordariomycetes > Glomerellales > Glomerellaceae > Colletotrichum > Colletotrichum agaves. Next base: position 37,024 of record JAXISO010000035.1, on the reverse strand, counting down.
TATCATGGCAGATATGACAGCCCGCGGAGCTCCGATGGCTTCGAAGACGGTGCAGTCAGGAGTTTGCCTCTAGAGACAACCCTCAGCGCCCATCATAGCAGCTGCGAAAGCACTAATATCCTCCGTCTTGAAGCTGTAGCATTCGGACTTGATCAAGTTGTCGGGATGGTCAGGCTCACTCTCGCTTTCAGAAGGACCTTCGAAATAATCTAGGATGTCGTCTGCTCGCTCGTCCAGGTCGGATCGGATGGCGATGTCATGGAAAGTGATCAACTCGAGTGGTGGGTGAATGTCGCACGAGGGCACTCGACACAATCTACTGAGTACGATGGGGTCAATCGGGTCGTTTGGCACCATTTTGCGGCTAGAAAGAAAAGTCTGCTGAGTGCGTGGTATTGCTGATGATGAAAGTCTGCGGACAGGATAGTAAAGCTGGTGGAAATGATGGAACTGGCGGAAGACATGAAGTCGGCATTGCGTGGAAAGGTTTATTTGGCAGTGGAAGTCGACGCAGTATTTGACGGATAACGCAGAGAAGGAAGCAACTGTTGAGAACCCATATGAAGGACGGTGAAGGATAAGTTAGGTCGGGAAGAAACTATTGGATGGATAAGGAGTATGTGCATCCGCTGCTGGGCCAGGGTCTGTCTACCTGAAGGTGCTTCTAACTCGCTTTCAACAAGCGCTTCTCTTACCCCCAGTTGAGCCACCTTCCAGATTGATTACGAATATAGATGAACGTAACATGCGTGCAAGCAATGCCGCTCTCAGTCCAGATCTGAGATCTGGCTGGAAATGGATCCTGCTTGTTGGCATCCATAGCGGTTCTGATCCTTGCTCTGCAGAAAAGCCCACTCGTATGCGATGTCTCCGTTCCACCCATATTCCCTATCTTGTCGTGGACCCATTGTCACTATGCGCCGTGATCATACGTAGCGGAAGTGGTTCTGTTCCACTGGTCACAACTTCAGGCTTTGAATCTATGTATGCGTTTGGAATGGGGAGTGTTGATGTGAATAGCACGGTGGTGAAAACCAGAGATGAAGATGGATAGACTAACTAAAGCCCAGGGGTATAGGGTATTTATAATTCTAATTTCTTAATTATTTATAATTCTGATTTTTATTATTCTAATCTCTTAAGAGTTTTTATTAAGAGCCTGGATTAATTTTAGGCTAGGGGGCACTTATTTATAAAATAGTTATATTATAACTAGCCTATTTAATAGTAGAGTTTTATTAATAAAAGCCAAGAGTTAATACTACTAAATAGTACTAGGGCTTACTAAGTAAGATCTTAAAAAGTAAATAACTATAGTAATTAATTATAATTATTTTAAAAGGTTTATAGTATAAGAAGAGACTAAAAGTATTCTAAGGGATAATTATAAAATTAATTACTAAAGAACTATCAAAATATAGTCTTAAAATAAGCCTAAGCCTATACTATATATAAATATAAAATAAATATTCTTATTATTAATTCTAAATAATTAATTATATATTAGAGATAATTATAATTAGTTAATAAGACTAACTAATTACTAAGTACTTCCTACTATACTTTACTAATTACTTCCTTAAGCCTTATTAGTTCTTTCTTATTTAGGATAGTTATTATTATTACATAACCTATATTATAGTTCTTCTGTACTGGGTGAGTCCTAAGTGTTCCCGTGATCCTATATATAAAGTGTTTGTCCTAGCCGCCCAGTGTCCTTGTGGGGGCTTCCTCACTGGTTATGCCTAACGGGTCATAATAAGTTAGTCCGCGACCCGTAGTTATGAGGCTCGTGAGTCTTGTATCTCCGCGCGAAAATCGCGCAGTTCTATAGAAAACAATAATATAATATAGAGATTACTTATTTTAATATAAGTTAGTGTTTTATAAGGGTAGTTTAGTATAATTATTTATATTTTTCCTTTCTCCTTAGTAATAAATAATTTAATTATAGGAGGTAAATTATTAGTTATTATTAGTTTCTTTTATAGTTTAGTATTTAGGTTAATTTTCTCTTAAATTCCCTGGGATTAAGTATAGTATTAAAAAAATACTTATTAAGTTAGCTAATTATTCTTTATTTTAAGAATATAGTTAGAAATAATTTATTAAATAAAAGTATTTATAATAAATATAAATAATAGTTATTAGAATATTTAATAAATAATATAAGGAGAAATAAAGTTTTTTTTATATACTTTAGTAATTTTAAAAATAGAAATAGAGTTTAAAAATAAATTATTTAATTAGAGTTAGGCTTATAATTATAGTAGATTTATAAGTATATATAGGGTTAAATAGTTTAAAAAAGGTTTAATTATATTAATAGGAAGTATAATTATAAGTCTAGTATATATACCCTATTAGGCTTATTAGGGCCTAATTAAGCTACCTAGTAGCTAAGAAGTACTAACTAGGCTATACTAATACTACTAGTTTTATAATAACTATTTTATTTTAATATATAATATTTATTTTACTTAATTATAATATAAATAAGTTATTTCTTAGAAATTAAATTAAGTTTTACTATATAACTTCTATAATTGTTTATTTTAATTATAAACTTAGTATAAATAGCTAAGATATTCTAAGATTACTTTAGTATTACTTAGAGTTAATAAAACTATATAGTTGATATTCTTACTATAAAGCCCTATATTTAATATAAACTAACTACTATAATTATAGGCTAAAGTAAAACCCCCTATTTAAGTTCTTATAGCTTAAGCTAGTTCTATAAATACTTCTTACTATAAGTATTATTAAGTGATTTTCTAGCTATTTAGAGTTCTTATTCTAGCTTTCCATGGGGCTATTAGTCTCCACAATATTAGTGCCGGGGGTTTTACTTACCTATAATACCATAGTAACTGACTCGCCTATATAATTATAGTTAGAGTTAATGTAAAACTTGCTACGTGGCCTGCCTTGATTATAGCTGGATAAGGCCGGAGAGTTAGTTATACTTTCATGCCTAGCTAGGTCTTGGTAATTGGCCTGGCGAATAACCAATTGTATACAATTCCGAAGCATGTTGGGACTATAGTAGGTAGTTAATCTCCAACCGCTCCTTGGTGATATACCTAGTATTTAGCTGTTTCCTTGTAAGGGTACTAATTATGATGATTAAGCTGATTTGTCATTGGCACCTTACTAGTTTAACAAATCATCCTCATCCTACACCAGATTAAACTGCAAGGTTAGACCGCGCCAGTTTTGCTAACGACAAAACAGCTTGGTCCAATAGAAAAGTTCAAACACAAAACTATTTGGAGGAAAACTGGAGAAAATCGAAATACCGTGGGTCCGCACCAGGGAAGGCATCACACACTTGTTTGCTGCTGCCGTGCTCGCTGTGAGAGCTTTGGCACTAGGGGGTGTCGATGATCGAATATATGCTGGCCGGCTGCAGCGCGGAGGTGGACTGCCTCCAGAGCAACCTAAGCTCATGGTAGGCCAGCTCCGGATAACGCACTTCTTCAGGGAAGCTGCTCGGCCAGCTGTGGCTTCGTCTTACCCATTAGTCCTTAGTTCCGCCTGGACATCTTCCCACAGAGGTGTCTCGGTTCGGAGGCTAAGCCGAGACGGTGCCGTCCCGTATACGGTACAAGCCATACGTTTGCGTCGTCCGAGCTTGAGTTGTCAAGGACACTGGCAAGGAAGATGACTATTTCAAGCAATGGACCAACAGCAGAACGGAAAAGATATTTGTAGCAGGTGGCAGTGTCAGCGAACTGGACAGGTATCTTCTTCTGAAGCCACAAGACACACTTAGTAACCGCCACAAGACACACAGGAGCCGATCGGATGGTGGACAGACCACACGACGTCATACCCGGTGCTAAGTAGGTTCGTTTTTGAGGCCTTTGCTGTTTCGGCAATGGCAACTGACTGCGAGAGGCAGTTTAGCCTCAGTTAATAAACTCTATATCCGAAGCCTATCATCTATATCGATCACTTCCTCAAAGTTGATTTGATCTTTTTGTGACGACAGCTTCTGAAAACATGACTCCGCACAGTAAATACACGATTTGAGTTTTCGTGGCTGATGGCCGACATGGCTAAAGGTTTTCAAAGGACCAAATCTCTCCGGTGCACCCGTGATATAATCCGCGCCCTCAACTAAAAGGGAGAGTTGTATGGATGGATAAACGCGAGAACTATTGTCTTATTGGTGCCTAGATGCTATGGGAGGGTTACCCTATTGAGGTTCTCAGCATCCATGGCTTCCTCCGAGTCTTCCAGTTCAAGATTTTGTTTAAAGTTATCACAGTAGTCAGTAACTACTGCTAAGTTTTTATTTCTCATTCGGCGTGGAAAAGGCAACTCTTTTCGGACAAAAAGGTTACCAAGATGGTTACCCTATAATGAAACTTCGAAGCTATCGGGCAGCAGCTGACATCACTGTAGAAAGGCAGGGGGCCAATGAGAGGTGGGAGTAGGAGGAATAGGATTTTCTTACGCCCCAATAAGGAAAGGGCAACTATCTCTTGAATACATATGGTTTTTTCTTCGCTATGACCCATGACTAAAGTAGTCCATGCTTTCCTGAGTCTCTCTCTTCATAAGCGTCACACTTCGGGTGAGAAGATCCTAATGCACTCCAAGCAGGAAGGCAAGTCGGTATACCGCTGGAACCTCTCGGGAATTTACACCGACGCATGACCAGGACGGCCGGTAAACGTTCCTGCTCGTAGTTCTTTTCATCAGTCCTCATCATCCGATTGGTTCGGCACCCTCAGTAACAAGCCTCCTGATAGCGCTCGCCCTACCCTGCAAAGTTTCCTGAGACGTTTAAACGGCTCCTGTTAGTTCTGATTTACCTTTTGTCATTGGAACTCCCTGATTCACGAGTATCATCATGGATCAAACTTGAATAGAAGACCAACTCTGTATAATCTCGCGTTTGGATACCCCACTCCGGTCTAGCCGAGCAACTCATTGCCTTCGCAAAATTCTTATAAATACATACACATACCCTCTCCAGCAGTTGAAGAGACCATCCACTTCACACCCGCCTTGAGCAATCGAAAAACTCACTAGCTTTTGACCAAATTATCTTTGAAACACCGAACAAGATGCAAACCAAGATTCTCTCCATTCTGTTTGCCGCCAGTGCGTTCATCGTTACTGGCGCCGCGGGTGCGGTTCTCCCCTGAATCTACCTCTATTCTACTGATTGCTTTGTCGCCTGGCTAACATTACCTGAGTAGGTTGTATTGCGACAGGCGGTAAGTTTACCAAATCGCACGTGTAGCTATGTTTAGCTTTGTGCTTGGTATTTGCCACGCCAAACAACAATGTCGAGGAAAAAGGCCCCTGTTGAAACTAACAGAAGGACCCTGTAGGTCAATGCGTTGTTGGTCAGGACTGGCAGTGTTGCGATGGTGCCTTCTGCGAACGTGAGTCCAATGGAGACCTGTAAAGACATCCAAGCTGATGATTTCCGTAGCGCATACCTCCGGAAAACCGGGGGAGGGTAATTGCAGTCATTAACCGCAAGCTGTTTGTACTCAGTCTTGTACCTAAGGGTAATTGAGGGATTTCTTATTTGATAGAGCCTCTAGTAAACTTAGAGACTAATGCTAAGCTTTGTCTTGCATTTGCTTTAAATAGCTTGCATAGCATCTTTATTAAGTATAGGGTGTAGGTAAGTGTATATGCATGACTGGTAGCTCGCCCGGCAAAGATACAATCGCCGGGGCGTGCGGCAGCCGGGCCGTTAGTGGCCTGGGTGACGTTCTCTGTATCACCCACTTGGGCCCATCTTCGTTGTCGCCGACGCGTACGTGCCATGGCTTCCAAAATTTGCGGTCAAAGTACTTGTCTTCTGAAGTTTCGTAATGGGTCTTTGGAGAGGAGAGGTTTGTTGGTGTTATTGATCGAGACCGCGTCCGGTGACAATAGCGACTGCGTCGTCGGTGAGCGATAGCTCAACTCCATCGTGTGGTCATTATGATCACGCTGCTCCATGGCAGGCGATTAGCGAGAGGATGTTTGAGGCGCAATTATCGCCAAAGCAATTCTTTTTGTGAGGGCTTTACGAAGATGGAAATCCTCCCACTAATGTGTGGCTCCTTCCGGCCTGATCATCCGATTCCCAGTTGCGCTCCATGGCGTAGCCTTACCCGCCGATACCGGCATCTCGAACGATATCTTCCCAGGCAGACGTTTAAAAAAAAAACCAGGTCGCATATATCAGACGTGGGTGTTGAGGGCCTTCGCCACAGAGAAGGATTTCGAACTAACATCACGGCGTAAGCAGCGCTCCATTTATGTCTATGGAAGAAACAATATTGATGATGGTGGTGTAGGGCTGGCACAAAACAGTCGGAAGATGCGGGCCATGCGACTCCGTACCACCCGGATCGGGCAAGGAACGGGGTCCAACTCGCGCCGGACTCGGCGCGGGCAACGGCTTTCAATTTCTCACCTGAAGTGACAACGCGTTTGCTGCTTTCACGATATCTGATGTGGGTGGCGCCAAATTTGATGTGTCATACTCTCATTCAAAACTAAAATCATTTAACCATCAAAGTCCAAAAAACAACACAATCAACATGCCAGGCGCCGCACGAGGGTATTCCAAAGCCCCCTACTCCAATGAGCCCAGCCAGCCAGCCAATCCATCCCGGCCGTAAACGCCTTTTGTTCGTAACATAAGCCTCCCAAAATCGAGCCAACTTTTCCTTTTTGCTCTATACCTTACTCCATACGGCAGATGCATTCAAACATAAGATCATCGTGAACTCTCAAAACATGCTCCCTTTGGAGTTTGTACGCATAAATATTCTTGTTGAACCGATGATGCCAACGAAAGATCAAACGAGGGTGGCGATTTCAGCAGCTCCATCGGTCTCCTTCATGGTCGTGGTAGCACCAGTCGCAGCCCAATTCATGGCGTCATTAATGCTTTCTTCGCCAAAGACGTTGGCCATGAAACCTTCATCCGAGTTGTTGACTCCTTCAGGAGGGAACTGGAGCCACTGGTCGACGTCAAACTCAGTGCCGGTGACAGCATTCCAGTCAATTTCCTCCTGGTTCTGGAGGAATTCAAGGTCGAGGGGACCGGGTTCCTCCGAGCCGCCGCTTGCACTTGGTGTAAGCCCACCTATCGCAGATTCTACCTCCGTGTGCGGTGGGCTTGAAGCCGACAGATCCAGCGCGGCGGCGTTAATGGTTTGCGGAAGGAAGTCGCGCTGAGGGTTAGGCTTGGAAGCGAACAAGGTCTCCCCAGAGGTCATGTAAGGTAGGTTGTCAGGTGGAGGGGTTTGCGCGCCAAAAGTCGGATCTGCCATCTTGAGATTCTGCGTAGTCATGGCGGCGGGAGGCTGTTGAAGGTTGATGTCAATCGCAGCCTTGCGCAGAGCAGCGTCAAGGAAGCCGGTTGCGTAGTCAGCCGCAGCATATATCTCGCGCAACTTCTCCATGACGCGCATGCACTGGCGAAAGCCACGAGTGGCACGGTCCCTGGATTGCGACACGGGGTTCTTCATTTCCAGAAGATGGATAATCATAGCTGGTAGAATGACTGTCACACCAGTGGTGGGGAGGAATCTCTCCAGACGCAACTGGTGAAGCTCAGCCGCCATCCGAGTGACGTGCATAGCTGCATCTCGAACACGTAGCCTGGACATCTCCTGCACTTGCCGGGAGGTCGTAGGCGTGTGAATAGGGGATGAGGGCAAGAATTGAGGTCGGTGTAGAGCCGAGATTGTGGTATAGTATACCATGTGCAGAAGCGTCCGCTGAACGGCAACAGTCGAGCGGCCATTCTTGACATCCAGAGGAGTCAAGGGCCTGTACTGACAGATGGGTGGGAGGGTGTCCGCCCATGCCATCAGCTCCAAGTCGACCGAAGTGACACTTTCAACATTATCCAGCTTTTTGTTGGGGAACAGCATCATAGTACTGTTGACAGTGTTCTCTGGGCGCATCTTGTCCCTAATGAGAACAGAGTACTGGGCCTTGAGCATATGGCTTATGCAAATACAAAGCTGGGCTTTAGATATGCAGAGAGCTGCCAGTTCTTTCTGCATTGCAACATCGCGAAGGAGAGTGCACTCTGCTGGGATAACGTTGTTGTCCTCGGGTAGAACCTCGAGTTCAAAGTCGGACTCCTGGAGCATGGGCACATCGAAGTCCTCATCCTTGATACGGGTGGGCCGACGCATGCCCAAGGCAATGAGGCGATCGCGCATGAAACAGGACCACCAAATGCGTTTCCACAGCTTCTGCTTGGTAAGTGGCATGCTCGTGGCCGCCGGATCGCGGTGGAGGCCGATGGTGTGGGCCAGCGAAATGGCAACGCCCATCCAGTGCCATGTGTCCTTTTGATCATCGGGAGTCTCATACCAGTACGTCATCAACAGAAGGGCCTGGACGAGGACGAGGCGATCAGACTCGTAGTCGAAGTCGTAGAGGAGCTGCGACACAACAACATTTAGCATGTGAAAGTAAGAAAAACGTGGAACCCCTGTCTGCCTAGTGTTGTGCCACGAAGACGGAAAGTAAGGTACGGTCCACTCACCCTAGTTTTTTGAAAGAAGGCTTTCCTTGCCGCCTTCCTGGTTGGGTAACCAGCTTCCCGTAGGACTTTCATGTCGACAAAGGCCGTGGCGGCAAACATGACAGCCTGGTACAAGAACAGACTGATCTGACCGTTGAGGCCATCCTGGGCGTTGACGGTGGTCAGGAAATCATACAGCTCCAGCAACGGCATGTACGGATGAACGTATTCGACATACGCCTGCAGGAGGGCATTCTGCAACGGAAGAGCAGGCAAGGTCAAGGCACCCTTGGCGTGGAGGTAGGTGACATCCTCTGGGGCGATCTTGGCAGGAAGTGGTTTCACGAAGGCCGGGAGCTGGGCCTTTAGGTCGGGCTCCTCCAGTGAGGCGAGGAATTGACTCGTTCGCCCATCACCACCATTGCCCATACCGCCGAAAAGTGAGGCCTGGGCAAGTAGGTTAGACAACAAACGTCGAGGGTTGCCGTCTGCTGACGCCGCGGCCGCAGCCGACTGTAGCTTGGTGAGCAGAGCTGCATCATCATGGCGGTAGCCCGATCGCTGATCTAAATTGGACAAGGTCCCGTGGTCAGTGGAGTTGTCTTTTTTTTTAACCGCTTTGGTAGGATTTGACATAATTATGATGACTAGAATCTGAGATAGGATGGCAAAGAGCAGCTGGCATGTGAATGTGGATAATGTATGAGTAGGACGTGGAGGGTCAGAGCCGGGGACGACGGAGGGTGTGAAATTGGGAGTGGGGGGTGTAGGTGCAGATGGAGCGAAACAGCATAGGCAGGACTGGCATGGAAATGCGGAGAAAGTCTTGACGTGGAGGACCAGGTCATGGGGTAGGCAACCTGCACGCTTCCCTCGTTCCGTCCCCTCTCAGTCCAAACCCCGGATCTGGGAGCGATGGGCAAATCAGGAACGGAGGAACGCGGCAGAAAGGAAAATTGCGACAGAAGACCTGACCAACACTAAAAAAAAGGAAACCAAAGGGGAAGATAGGGTCATAATTATTAAGATACGGGCGTTTGATGGCGAAGTGCAGTGCAGTGCAAGGAAAAGTGCGCCAAGAACATTCCAGGAGGGGGGAACCAAACAATCGATAGTAACACAGAAAGGGTAGACTTACAGATCATGTGAGGAACGTGACCCTCAAGGCCGTCAGAAGAGCCGCCGGGAACCGACAGGCCACCAAGCACGCCTGACCCAATTCCAAGCCCAGCTCCTCCTTGTCCAGCTCCAACTCCGGTGCCAATGCCCGCTGTCGCACCCAAGCCTACAACAGCGGTCGCGGTGACGGGATTTGTTGCGATCGATCCATTGACCGAGGCCGACGAGGCATTGCTAGGTCGGCGCAATTCCGCGCTGCTGTGGATGTTGATTGGGTTTGCGCCCTTGGAGCGCAATTGTGCCTCGGCTCCCAGCACATGGTGTCCCGCCGTGCTAGCGGTCAAGAGGTTCTTCCTACAACGTGTCTGCGTTAGCAAGGGTCCTATGCAATTAACTCGATCCAATCTCTGCTCTTCATCTCGTTTCTCTAGATTGCGTTCTTCTTGAACGGGGAATGATGTCGTATGTAGTTCGTTCCCACTCGCATACGCCCCAACGCTCTAAGCATCAAGCATTTGTTGCTCTTCTCAGGCGCAACTTGCGAATGAGAGCGCATGTCGAGACCGAGTCGTCAAAGCCCCATTGCCGAGATTTTCTAGCAGAGTAGAAGAGATGGAAAGGAATAGAGCAAGGCTCGAAAAGATTGAAACTTACTTTCGTCGGCGGCTCTCCTGAACAACGCACTCGACGTTGTCCCATCTGCAGTTTCCGCAGGGGGCGCCTTCAACTACGTCGCAACGCACCTTGCGGGCTCGGCAGCTCACACAGGCGCGGGCAGCTCTGCGCTTCGTCACCTTAGCCGGAGGCGCTTCATCTTTCATGTCGGCAGTCTCTGAAGATCGCTTTCTGCTCTGCTCCTGTTCTGACGAGGTCTCGGCGCTGGAGTCGTCGTTTCTGGCCTCTGATGTAGAAGCTAGCTCATCGGCATTCGCGGCCGCCGTTGTCAAAGCTGATAAGTCGGGGACCGTTTCGGGAGCCGGCGTTGCCTCCTTGGGAGCAGCTGTAGGGGCGGTAATCGTCATGGTTTCGGTCGCCATCGTCAAGGATCAAAGACAGCCTCCGTTGTTATATAGACTGCTCACAACTTCAATGTCGATTGGTTCCTGCTTAGAGAGTGACGGTCGTCGTCAATGATGACGACGTGTGCTTATTGTGAATACTGGTCGACGGATGTCAAACTGGGTCCTGGAGGGTTCAATGGTCTCGTGGTGCGGCTAGGCCGAGTCGTTCAAATCAAATGGGATCGATTGAAATACGTCAGAGAAACGTGTATGGGAGATACTGGCGTGGAAGACGAGGTTTGCGTCTGACAAGGCTTCAATAGTGTAGTGGAAGACGTTCGTCGGGACGAACACAAACGCAAGCTGCAGAATGACAAGGCGGAACGTTGGCGCGTTGAGATGAGCATCGAATGGTTCCAAGAGTGATACTAGAAGTGCTCGGTGGTGCTTTTTGCTATGGGTCCGCGGAAATGCTGAGGCGGATGAGTAGCCTTGGTATGTCTCTGTCGTGTCTCGCGGTGTCCTTGATCCTGTCTGGTCAAGGTATGCAGAAGAGACTAAATTGCCTCACCCTCGAATCATTAGAAAAAGCCGGAGCTACTGGCAACTGAAAGGAGGAGCGGGAGTGGATGGTTTTTGGTGGAAGAGTGAAGAAGTAGGTATTATGTGAATCAAGCGGCAGGATCAATCTTTTTTGTAACGGGACAAACTACTTTAAGGCATAGCTTGACACTACCTAGGAACGTACTCTCTCTGTGTGTGTGTGTCTTTCGTCTGTAATTCCCACGAGACACGCCCCCCCCCCCCCCCCCCCCCCCCTCCTCCTTTTTTTTGGCACTCCGCCCTTCCGATCCATTGACAAGACTGGGGCCAAGTACACGGCGAAGTGAATGCTAGGCCGAGCAGGCGAGGGAATCGAAGCAAAAGGAGGGCAGGTTCCCTGCAAAAGAGCTGTACCTTGCTACTCCAGGCAAAACCAGGAAAAAGATAAGGGTAGGGTAATGATTAAAGCATGGGCAGGAACAGGGTCGATACGTATCCGATTTATGGGGGAACGACGCTAACGAAGATGAGGGCAAAAATGGGGAATAAGTGGACGGGTTAGTCAGGTGTGGGACAAGACTTGGGCGCCGGTAGGGATCCTGGATGAGACGGAGGTCTGACTTCCTTTCACAGGAAGGTAATTACCTACCTCATCGAGGGCTATTACTGAAGTATATGTACTGAGTGTTTACCTCAGCAATTCGGTACATCAGGTACGGTACCTGCTGTCAGTGTGTTTATTTGTGCTCCCATCATGGCAGGAAGCAAGTAAGTACTCCGTACCTGGACGAAAGAAGTCTCGTCATTTACGATGCGCGAGGTATGCTGCAACGCAAATTTTACGTACTGCGATGACGCTGCAGCTCGACTGTTTATTTTGCTGCTTTGTGTCTCGCCCCTTGCTCGGTCTTCGTTTTGAATCCCGCTGCTGACTGTCCTCGTAGCCGTTAATCGATGATGACGGGAATCCTCCGACTCGCTGCACCCTCGAAGCTGTCAACTCGACCTGACTTGTCCCGACTCTGGCTGTCTGGTGACTGTGGCAGCGCAAAGCTTTGACGCGAGCACAGAGGCCACGAGACGTCGGCTGTGTTTTGTTGTTTTCTCGGAACCAGGGGTTGGCAAAGAAGAGGCGAGGAATCAATTCCGTATTCCGCTGGCCGGGCGCCTTCATTTTGCATGAGATGTGCTGAGGTAGGTACCTGCCTTCCTTCCCCTTCTTGGTACAGATAAGATAAGGTACAAAGTACATGCCAACACGCAGGATTCCAGACTCTACCGCATTCTTCAAGGTCAGGTCACCTGCGACAACACTTGCTTTTCACGGCTTGTCTTGACCGTGTTATTATGCGCCTCTTCCTCCTCGGCCAAGGCGACGGCGGTCCAACATTATTACCATGCTACCATTTTGATTGCGTTCCATCCCATATGTCCAGACACAATCCTGTCAACCTGTCTCCCATCCCATCCATCCACACTTCCATCCATCCAGTCGGTCGGACCAATCCGCGGCTCCTGTTTCCTAAACCGCGCATCTCAGAAACACCATACTTCTGTCATATGTAAGACTCAACCTGGCCTCACCTCGAGCGCATCACCAGACAAGCTGGCAAACGGCAGCCGCGCCCGCCGCGTCGCATGCGATGCTAACTTCATCGACAGCGCTCGCAGATGTCATAATGCAAGAACCAACATCCCCGCTTCTTTCAGCCAAACTTGGGTCATTGGGGTCTTCAAGGCTTCGGGGAGGAGGGGTCGAACATGAGGGGCGCCCGCGTCGTCTGCGCCGTCCGTTGTGGAGTTGAGTTGCTCGTTTTGATCGCATCAGGGCATCTTGGTGGTGCATTCCATTGTGGGCAAGGTGAGATGCATCGCCATCAATGACTTGAAAACGTATGGGCTTATCCCCCACAAGCCACACCGTGACGTGACGTGACTGCCGTATCTCATCATCATCAAAGCTACCTTACAGAAGGTGGGCACCTCGCGGCAGGCTCTTCCCGCCACTGAGTGGAAAGGAGGAGTTTACAGTCACTCTGGTTTCATCGTGACAGTCGGCAAGCCTCTAGCTCCGTGGCCCCCCCTTCGGCCTCTCACGCTGGCTTGAAGACTAAGGCAGAGTGTTCCGCCTCGTTGCGGTTTGTGTGGCCTTGTACATCAGGCATTATTTGATTTTCTTCCCGTCTGCATCTGCACGCGTGCACCCCGGCCGATTCTGCCCCTCGATCCCAGCTCCTCCAACCTTGGTGTCCTTTGAACCCATCGCCGCACTTGTTTCTCCATCTCGATCTCGGCATTAAGACCTAATTGTGCTTTTTGTCTGGAATAACAGGCGCCGGACCACCCATCCCCAAGGGCGGCCTCTTTGTTGTTCATTTCCTGCGTCTCCATACTATCGGCATCCAACAACGAATTCACTCTGCCACGGTGTCGGCCTTGAGCTGTCTCGTCTGAGTCGAGATGCATCATAACAACCTTCCCGCGTGAATGCTAGCTTCATGTCCACGCCGCCATCTCAGCCTAGAACGTCTCCAGACCAAGACTGGCTGTCAGGCTAGGGCACCGGACCGGCAAACCGATCCAATTCTTCACCGCAAACCTCAAACTGCCTTCACCGTCCTTTACCTGGTCCTGCCCAGTCTCCGCCTGTACTATTACACTCATGGCCCGTATCCGCGTCTACTGCGACTCGGCGTGTGCTCCACCATATTGCGTACGGCGCACCCATGCCCCTCAATGTGTCAAGGCTACCTTGAGCCAGGAAAAAGAAAAGACACCAAGACTTGGCTTGGGAAACGAACTAGGTCGTCGTCTCGTCCATTCATGCATGCTTCTCCACAAACTCCCCACCTGTGCCCAAAAGCCCAGGTCCTTGCCCCCCATCATCTTCAATCTCCGTCCCAATCCCCATCTCCGTCACTCACATCTTGCGGAGACGGCAAATCACGCCTTGCAGCCAGCCCATTGGCTGACCACCCACCCCCCGGGAGGCTGGGACCATCTCACCATTCACCATCGCAGCCTTCAACTTCCTTCTACCCGGTCCACCACTAACATGGATAGGAAAATGCACTTTCGACATTTTTTTGCTGCTCATCAGCCCGACCTCTCGCATCAGCGCTCGAGGTCGAGCTCGTAGGCACCAACAGCCACAGCGTGAATAATATCAGAATGCCGAAACATTGACTAAAGACTGCCAGCCTCGCGAGTCAGGAGGTTTCCGAGACAGCCCCGGTGTGGGCGACCACTACCTACATGCAGAATCCACTACGTGAGTGGCAAAAGGCACAACTTATTGAGGAAGAATCCACTACGTGAGTGGCAAAAGGCACAACTTATTGAGGAAGAATCCACTAGGTGAGGTGGAACACCAACCATGGCCGGCTACATAATTCTTAGCCTATTGTAACCCTCATTTTACCCCAGTGGTCCCTCAACTTTAAAGCATCACGAGCCTCTCTGCAATTTTACATACCTCGTCTCAAACTGCATCCGTGCGATTGAGTCAATTGCGAGTGCGGTTAGTCACCGACTGCATTGCGACGCCCGGGACTGTGTCCGCTTCTCCGTACGGATCGTATCCGCAGTCGACTTTAAGGCCTTTTGTTTTTTCCTCCTTAAACTTGTTTGTTCGGAGGAAGGATTCGAGAGACTTGAGATTGATTCATGGCAGGTGTCCCTCCGGCCCTAGTGGTACTGTCATGGTTGTGTAAATCTGCAACATCATGAATCACCCGTCACATAATCTAGTTGTCGCGGTTGACCCAATGTTACCACATTTCAAGCCGATCGTATCAATGCCCGGCACCCACGAGTCGGCGTTTTCTCGAATCTCGCCAAGATCTCCAACTTTATTCGGCTTCTCACACTTCACGCTTCAACGCCATGCTTCACAACACAGATACGGCTACAGTCTACAGTCTATACTACACACACGCGCCTCGCTCTCGCTTGCCCATCATTTAACCCTCATGATTTCGTCGTGTCGTTATCTCGTCCGGCCGGTGACGAATCGACATGCCTGTCACCCGTGGCCTTTAGTCCGAAGGACAACATGCACAATTCCCGATTCAATCGCTCCCGCAATCAAAATCGCAGGCCCCTGCACAAAGCAGCAACCAATCATGCGCCATCTCGTACCTGGAAATACATCCATTCGCCCAGCTGGATTCGGCAATAGTCGGGACTGAGCGGTAGCCAACCCTGCTTTCTTTCCTTGACCTTGACTTCCTCAATCCTGGACGCGATCACGATTCCTTTTTCAGGCTTTGGGACAGACCAGCAAGTAACGAAATACCTGGCAATAACCAGACATCAAGAAGAGAGTTGGGACGAAAGGGAAACGATGGTGGAAGTCCCAACCTGATTTCGTCCAGACTCTCATCGAGTCATATCTTCGGTCAGCGACCAGCCCCTGCGTCCAGTTGAAACCTTTTCCCAGCCGAAGAGAGTCCCTGGCGCCGACTCAAAGGCACCTGCACCCGCGGACGGAAACGTCCATCGATGGTCGAACGCCACAAAGCATGTAGACACAACCGTGCAATTCCCGCCCCCCATTCCGACCATCCATAAAAAAAAAAAACGGATCTTGACTCCGTCCAAACCTTCAGGGCAAAAAGTAGAGACCAACAGAGATTTAACACACAACATCAAACCCAAAAGAACAGGCCCAAACCATCCATCACATTCAGAACAAGATCTGCATCGCCTTTTCCAACAAGACTCGACTCAGGGTTCAAGGACGCACGAGAGAACCAAGGAAGTCTTGTTGTATCAGATCGCGTCCCCTTTTGTTCAATTTCATCAATCAGTCTGTCGCAGGTCCTAATATGCGATACTCAGCTGAAAAGCCTGGTACCCAGAAGCCGAGCCCGTCAACCCACACCCAACGAAACGCCCTCCCTTTGCCCGAATACAACATGCCGTGTGGGCGCGCGGACCAGTCTCTGTCTTGGTATGACGACTTGCACCTCCGTCCCAGCCGGGCAGTCCATCCCGACCGCTTCACCGCGTACGCCAGAATGCTAGTACGGATGGACCTGACTTTGAGCCTCATTGACCGCTCTTAGAACAGGCAATATTGCCGTCAGTCCTCGTCCATGACCTCACACGACTTATGCGACAGCCACAATTCCAGAGTTCATCATGAGAAGATAATGACGGTGCAGATACAGATGCTTCGGTTTCCCCTTCTCAAATAGCTCTTTAATCGAGGCCATTACGAGCGATTCCAACCGGGCCTAAAATCTAGACTCCGCTGCCATTCAACACCAGAAAACTACTCATCGCCCACGCTAAACTGCCACGCTGCGCTACGCCCGTCGAAGCTGGCCTCTTCCGTTGGCAGCCACTGGCACGCGAGCGTGAAAAGAGGGCAGGTTAAAACTTCCCCACCTACCATCGCACCTCCCCATCAACCCCCCAACACAAGTGGAGGGAAAAATCATGGGAGGTGCGCTGGCCCCCTGCGTCCAATGGCGACGAAGTGGAAGCTAGCCGATGCGGAGCCACTCCCTCCCCGGAATGGAAAGTAAGAACCCCACAGGCTGCCGCCGCTGTACCTACCTAAGGCACCTAAGTTATCCGTAGGTACCTAACGTACCTTTTAGCTAGGTGGGGTCCACCGACCTGCTCCGACTCTCATGTCCGAATTCGCCCTTGCTTGCAGCCCTCTTTGATCTTTCTTCACGCGTTGTCTTCCTTTCCAATCTGATCCCCAACTCCACAGACGACGCACCAAGGCAAATCAGGGGGATGCCCGCGGCGGGGCGGCCTGGTGACATGGAAGTCACGAAAAAAAACGGGAGGGGGGTGGAGATGATGGGGGTTTCCCGCTTGATCGTTGCTTGCCCGTCCGAAAACTCCACTTTGTGCTTACAATCACCAGAAATGCACGCATCACCAATGGCCCAAGTGCTCCTCATCGACCACCAGCGGCCGGGGGGTGGGAGCGTTGAAGGAGGGGTGCGTGTGGAAATTCTTTAGACGCTGAACCAAGGACTGGAGCGGAACGAACGAACGTAATGCGAACACCGTCCGAAAGAGGGGGGCTCTGCCGAGCCCGTAAGGTAAGGTAGGTGGTCTCCTTTCTTTTGTTGTGTACGTCGTACATTGTGATGGCCCTGCCCCTTCTCCGTGGGGAACCTCCACGATCTCCCAGGCTTGGCTTCCGATTACACGCTAGCTCAACCTCTTTGCGGCAGTCAGGTTTTCCAATTGTTCCGCATGAAACCCCGTACGCTGAGTTCACTTGGTTTTGTTAGCCAACAATGAACAAACCCGTTTTTTTCTTGTATTGAGACGATGATGATATCACCGTCTAGTTTCATATGTCACAGAAACAAACATGTAAGAGACTAGTATCATAATCACAGACTCTGTCACTTATCGTATGCCTTTCCCAGTGTTACATCCTTGTTGCCTCATCAAGCACCAGTGTACCCGGCCGAAGACGTCTCATTGGCCTTGTCAAGCTTTGCCAGCGTCTTCGCGTCCAGCCCGGCATACCATTGCTTCAGCAGAGCCGCATACGACGTCTCTGGCTCCGTGAGCTCCACCGGCGGTCCACGGATCTGCGGTAGACCATCCTCGCTGTCGCGCTCGAAGACGGCCCAGCTCGAGCCGTCGTTCGCCCGGAGTCCGAAGCCCCGGCCCGTCATCGACTGGATGCTGAAGTGCCGCAGCAGGATCGCATCTCCCGGGTGCACGACAGGCAGGGCGGCCTTGTGTGGCCGGAAAATCTGCACGGGCACCGCATACGTGGGCGCTACGGAGTGATCCGCGATGTTGAAGGCCAGCATGATACCCCGCGGTCCACCCTTGGCACGCTTAGCCTCGGGCGGCTCTGTCGTCGCAATCGCAAGTACATCGACGTTCTTGCCCGGATGATTACGGAGTACCTTTAGCGGTATGCAGTCTGGTAGAGTCTGCAGCTTCTTGGCCAGTTGCGTCTTCAGCGAGGCCGTCGTAGTCTCGACTGTGGCGACTGGCTCCTCCTTGACCTCTTTGGCAGCTCGCAAAGGTGACTTGATTGCGGCCCTGGCCAGTTGTACGTCTTCGTCTCCATCCTCATCTGCGGAGTCGCTCCTCAATGCCAGGCTATGCGACCTGGCGCGGGTTGCAACTCGGGTGCTGTCAGGGGTGGTACGGTCTGATAGGCGCGTGGAACGTCGCGATGCGATGGACGCACGGGCCAGCTTGACGCTGGGATCAGAATCCTTGTTATCTGACTTATTTCTTCGGTGTCCACGCCCCAGCTTCGGAGTTAGTTGGGGGTCCTTGGTCTCCTCCGAGGCGTCCTCGGCGATAAGAGATGAATGCGCCTCGGACGGTTGCGCCGAGGAGTCTCGGATTTGAGATAAGTCTTCGTTGATAGGTGAAGTTGTGTCGGCAGGGTTCTCCGGTTTTCCCACTGTGGGAGCGGGAGGCTGCTCATCTTGGCGCACTTCGTTATTCAAGCCCGGGGAAGCTGCGTCGGCAATTACTTGTTCCGTTTGCTGGGTCTTTACCACAGACTGGGAGACAAACGAGTCTGTGATTTGGATTTCGCCTGGGGTGAGAGGTTGGACAAGCTGAACTGCGTCGTCCTCACTGGTGCCCTTGGAGACATGAGTCTTGGCATGGATCTCGACCAATCTCGTCTGCTCGAATGATTGGGATTGATTATGTGTGGGAGGTGGCGTGGCCATTTCCTGTAGTTTGGCTTCGGGTTCGTGCACATCCATTGCGTCTTCATCCCCGCGTTCTGTGACTTCGATCGTGGACTCAATTTGATCTTCCTGCGTGACTTGCAAGATAGGTGATCCTGAGGATGAGGAGCTCTTAAGATTAGCCTCTTCAGGCTTGTTCGCCAGAATCTCATGTTGGATGGTTACCTCCGATGTCTCGATGACCAGCGTCCGCTCCTCGGCTATAGTTTCGTCTGCAAGTTGACTTTGGATGAGATACTCATCATCCATCTTCTCTTCTAGTAAATTGGCAGGGGTCTTTGCAATGCCCGCCGTGGACCCTTGAAGCTGCTCTCTGGAGACCGACTCGTCAACTGGCGTTTCGTCTGCGTCGGCCATGGTAATGTCCATCGGTTCAGGAACACCTTGGTCGGTAGCCTTTGGGTCTACCTCAGCAACACTCCTTCTCAGGGATGTTTCTCTGACCTCATCCGTCCGAACTTCGCTTTCCACCTTGTCATCAGATGCCGCTGTGTCCATAGCTTCTTCGTCGACTGCTGCATGTGCTTGTTCTTCGGTGTGAACCTCGAACTCCGGCCGTGTGGGAACTCCTGGTTCATCCGGTGTTTCTCGGTCGTCGCGGCTGGTACCGGCTGCGATTTCCTGCTCTAATTCTTGCTCACGTTTTGCCACGGGCATCTCGGAATCGTCGCGAGAGGCTGGCCGAGGACCAGTTTCCTTGTGAAGTTCTGTTGGATGCAGCAAACGGATCGGGCTCACGGTCTCTAGATCTTCAGCCAAACTACCCGATGTCATGTTTGCAGAATCGTGAATTGCAGCCGGAGAAGAACCATCGACGCTTCGGGCAGAACCTGGGTTGCCTGCGGCCTCCCGCGGTTTTGGAGTAGGTGGTGTTCCGCCGTCAGATTCGCTGCCAGAACCATCGTCCTCTTCGCTCTCCTCGTCTGACACGACCGGCGATGAATGGCGCGGGCCCTTTTCATGGCGGATGTTCTCTTCATCGCTTTCCGCGCTTTCCTCGTTCATATCTTCTTCCTCATCTTCATATTTGTCCATCTCATTGGTAGAGCCATCATACTGAGGCATTTGTCGTGCTGGTACCACTGGTACAGGAGGCGGTACATCTTCATCCTCATCTTCTGAGTCTGATAGCAAGCTGATCACCTGGGGAGCGCCCCTTGGCACGCTTGCAGGAGGCGGTTGGTTTTCCTGATCCTCGTCTTCATCGTAGTCTTCTTCCTCTTCGTACTCGTCGTACTCCCCGTAATTTTCTGCGTCTTCATCTACTTCGTCATCCTCATCCCCCTGGCCGTCAGCCTCGTACATGTCCTCTTCGTTTTCTCGGCCATAATCGGACTGGAGATCTGAACCGTCGTCATCATCCTGGTTGTTACTAAGATTGCGATACTTGGTGATATCGTAATCTCCGCCGTTATCATCCTCTCCGTGCTCGGCCTCGTCATCGCTATCTTCGCTACTGCCGCTGCTCTCACTACTCGATTGTGCTCCTTTCAAGGTTGTGATAGCCTCTTGCTTCCCCCCTGCTGGCTCGAGGTGTCGCTCAGCATAGGTTTTGGATTTGAAATCTTCCTCAGGACCGTCGCCATCCTCTAAAAGCTGGTCGTCTTCGATTTTCTTGGCCGCTTGCTCGCCCTTAGGATCTTCGTGGTGCTCTTTCGTCTGCTGTTCACGGTCCTCGGCCCAATTATCGTTTGGCACGGCTTGTGTGCCCTCTTCTTCTTTAGCAGATGCCACTTCATCCTTCCTGTTATCTGAGTCACAGCCAGAAGAAGGCATTCCTGCTAGCTTTGCGGGTGACCTAGGCGGCTGCAACGAAGTGAGCCCCCATGGAATCTGCTGCGGCTCTGCAATAGCATCAACGAACGTGGTGTGACGCTGGGGCTCAGTTACCAGTCCTTGTGGCAATTGATGATCATAGTGAGCTGGAACTGGCTCAGACAAAGGCTGGGATGTGACTGCGAGATGCGGATCAAAATGTGACGTGTCGAGGAATGACACGGGATATTGCGCATGCGCTTCTACGCTGTGTTCAAGCCCTGCTTCTGGGTACGAATCCGCGTGCTGATGGAAGCCATCTGCATGGAATTGGGGATCCAGGTCACTATGGTGCATATCGTGGTCGAACTCTGGACCGACGGGCGGCTGTTCAAATGCAGCAGTGTAGTGCTCGTGTGCAGATGTAAACATCGGCATAGACACGGGCTCTCCAAAATGACCACCCATACCAGATGGCATCCCGAAATGGGGTGTATCCATCACGCTACGCATGTCTGACTGAACCCCAGAGTCAATCATGGTTGACTTTGTGGGGGTCTGCCATTGCGAAGGGTCGTGCCTCGCCTCCGCCGCCACTTGCAAATCCCTAGGAGGGCTCGCATCCAGCTCCGTAGTCTGACATCCCTCATCGACCATATTTGGACGTGACGGCGTAGACGTGTCTAGCTTATCCCCTGCCATTGATGCGGCATCCGCATCGTCATCTTCGCTCTGACGAGGTTCGGGGCTGAGGGATTGACTCGCATATCTCCAAACTCCGCTGTATCGGCCGGTCTTCGCTCGTTTCTTGGCTGGGGCTCTGGACGAGATGTCGTCGTTGAAAATGTCTAAGCTGTCTTCAAACAGAGATCCATATGACATCCGGGCGCGCTTGAGGAACGCGGGTGAGGCGTACTCGTCCAATCCGAAGGTCTGGTGGGCCGGTCTCTTCGCGGAAAGATTACGGACCGGGGTCGCAAGTGGCTCTGGGCTCTTCGCCGGCTCCTCGACTGAATCGAGAACAGATTCCGGGAGTTGTTCGGGCTCTGGCTGAGACTCGGGTTCGGCGACTGTAGGATGATCGACGTCGATGAGCTTCACTGCCTCGGAATCGCTGATCTTAGCCTAATAAGATGTTAATGAGGTCCATCCATTTGCACAAGGGTAAGGCGATGTACCTGCAAAAGAAGCCTATCACTGAACTTCAGTTGCCATTCAAGGCTCGTGCCTGGCACCCGCGTCTTAGATTCATCGCCGACCAATTCGACTCCATCTAAGCTGAGCGTCACCTCATCGCCGCTTCCAAGACCGGCGTCTTGGACTGCTTTGGCGCTCGATCCGCTGAACTCCACCCGCACTTGGCCTTTGGCGCGGCGCAATCTGAAGTCGGGTTCGGCGAGCAGGAAGGCGACGTTTTTGTTGATGATGCTGTACGGCCAGGTAATTGTAACAACACCGTGAACTACGCGCGTCTTGGGATCTGACACGCCAGGATTCAACTGTGCGATGGGAATGGTCTCGGCAGCTTCGAGCTGTGAGGGTGCTTGATCCGCAGACATCGCGTCATGAATTTCGTCGGAGATGGGAATGCGACGCAGGGTGGGAGACGGGGTTCGGCAAAGGGGAAAGAATTGAGTGGGTAGGCATCAGATACCGACAATCGCGACCAGGAAAACGGGTTCAAGACGATAGTGGAAGTGAATAGCCGTTAGGGTTGATTGGCATTGCTTCGTGAACCCCTTGAGGAGAAAGAATGTGGAAGCTCGAGCTGAGAAGCTGTTCTTGCGCCCGGACCACAGTCAGGCGTGCGACGGAAGCGGAAGGCGGTATAGACTGACTATTGGAATGATCCACCTAGGTACCTGGGGAATGTGCCTGAGGATTTCGCTTATCGATTAGCCTCCAGGGGCGCTTAGTAAGCATGAACTGAGCCACATGGCTCACTTGGATAGACCTTGTCGACCAAAATTTTACCTCTGACTTCTAAAGCATTGCTCCGGACCAAAATGGGTATGCCATGCAATGATTTTGACTTGCAGTGTGTCTAGTTGTCAAAGCATTCATTCGAAACAAAAAGTGGGATGTTTTTGCAAACCGAATGCGATAGAAAGCGTGGGACCCTCGCTCCCCCGCCGGTGTCCACCACTCTGTCCGATTCCAACCGATGAGGTGATTTCCCACCGATATAACGCACTACGACCTCGTGCAGCATGATCGGTCGTCGTGTTTACTCTCAAACGCGCCGTCAAACATAGCAGGATCTCGGTCGTGCGACACGCAAGAGCGAAGCCAGCGATCTTGTTCATGCGCCGCTGCCGTCTCGCAAGCCGCCCATCATGAGCGCCCTCCCGTTTGACGTGAAGAAAATCGCCGTCATCGGCGCAGGGCCCACCGGCATGGCCGCTGCCCGGTACCTCGAGACGCAAGGATCCTTTGAGTCTATCGTCGTGTTCGAACAGCAAGCTGAAGTAGGCGGCGTTTGGAACTACAGCGAGCACCCGACAACTTCTCTCCATGTCCCTCAAACGGATCCGTTCTGCCCGCAAGACCCTCCAATCCGGCCTAATCCTGATGAGCCTCCCGTGTTCCCCACCCCGATGTACCGGACGCTCCACGCCAACACCGTCAAGACCACAATGCTGTACAAGGACGCGCCTTTCCCGCATGACGCATGGGTGTTTCCCTCTAGACAGGCTATTTACGAGTATCTCGTGAGATATTCGAAGCACGTTAGGCATCTCGTCAAGTTCTCGCACCAGGTTAAAGCACTCGACCTCCGACAAGAGAACGGCCGGGATAAGTGGGACCTGGAGGCAGCTTGTACCGTAACAGGTCGGGTTTTCAGAGACACATACGACGCTGTAGTCATAGCCAACGGGCATTACGACGTTCCTTTCATTCCGGATGTAAAGGGCATCAAGGCTTATCACGAGGCTCACCCAAATGCCATCTTGCACTCCAAAAACTATCGGGTGCCAGAGCCGTTTGCGGGCCAAAAGGTCATCGTGGTTGGCAACGGGCCTTCGGGCCTTGATATAGCCCGTCAAATCAGCCCGTTGGCGGACAAGGTGTTCCTCTCGGTTCATCATCCGACTCCACCAGACAAGGTGGACCACATCGGGGTTGTCGAAGTACCCGCGATTGCAGAGTACCTGCCGGGGAAGAAGGCAGTCCGCTTCGACGATGGGACTGTCGAAGAGAATGTTTCCACTGTCGTCTACTGCACCGGCTTCTTCTTCAGTTTTCCGTTTCTTCCAGAAATTCTGAAGCCGAACCTATTGGCAACAGGCAAGGGCGTCAGGGGACTGTACCAACACCTCTTTCTTATTGAGCACCCGACTCTGGCTTTCGCTGGCCTGCTGGTAAAGACGGTTCCCTGGCCGCTGACTGAGACACAGGCTGCTGTTCTTGGGGCAATTTGGTCGAACAGTCTGAAACTTCCATCTGTCAGAGAACAGGAAGACTGGGAGCTTGCGCTCTTCAAGAGGCGCGGGGACAAGAACATTCACGTGCTCGTTGACGACGGCGAGGATGGCCGTTTCCTCAATTCTTTGCATGACTGGGCGATAGAGTCAACAAGCCTTAGTAGGGAGCCTCCATACTGGCATGACGAACAGTTCTGGGAGAGAAGCATATATTACTATGCCAAACAGGAGTTCGAGAAACAGGGAGGGAATGCCACGACCCTGCAGGAGCTTGGTTTTGTGTATCCTGGAAAGGGGAAGTGGAAGTTTCTCCCCTCCAAGATTTAGATCCGTATGTGCCTTTTTTTTAAATGTATTGCGCAAGCATAAGCGGGGCGGAGACGATGTAGATTCGACAAGCGACATCCAGGCTTGCTTGAAATATCTCATACATCACAGGCACACGTACAATCAGGAATACAAGGAATTTAACCCCGCAAGGCGTTCGGCGCAAGGAGGCTACAGATCTTGGTGTTGAGAGGATAGAGCGCCGACCCAGTCGCGGCTCATCGTCGGTAATTATAGTGACGAGATGTGAGAGACAAGCTCAAGTCCCCAGGAATGTCGTCAAACCCATGGCGAGAAAAGTGTTCGTTTTTAGAAGCCGATACTGGAGCTTGCCGAAGGGCCCTTGCAGGGCCCCCTCGTGTTCAATCTAAGAGCTCCAGGGGGGAGGTAACCGAATCTGCGGTAGTGGGACAAGGGAGCTGTCAGGCGAAATGGTCCCGAGCGCGTTTCCTGGTCAGCCGACAGCGAGCGACGAGGAATGTTTAATAACAGCGGGGAGACATATTTCGCAGGGAAATGAGCAGAGCCGAAACCGAGAGTCAGTCGATTGATGCTTTTGGGCATTGTTGGAGTGAATGTTGATGCGAGCGGAGCTACCATCTGGTGATGCGCTCATCTTTGGTCGTCAGACAAGGCATCGGAGAAGCAATGGGCAAAGCATTGGACGCAAATGTCCGAAAGGCTTGGAGAGGTGCTAAACGTCCAATGATATCGTGGTGCGCATTAGTAGAGCAAATAAAGTCGCCTCAGTTGAGGATAGCCGGAGGATTGGCTGGCGCGGCTGATCTGGTTGGCGCCCACACTGACTCTGACTCTGTCTTTGCCAGCTCACGCCGCTAGTCGGAAAGCTTCCTGATAGCTTCCTGATAGCTATCCCGAGCTCTGTGTTTTGTTTGACGTCCTCTCTCACGTCCGAGTCCGTGGCTTTGGACCATGTTACCGTGTCACAGACATTCCAGTCTGGCAGGTCAGACAGGGAAAAAGCGCTGTATCCAAGCGTCAAATGTCATGCATGTCATCTCATATCATCTAATCGGACGTGGTGGAGGAGGACGCGGATAAGTTAGGTTGAGGCTGGCTGGGTTAGAATGGAGTCAGCTGCTGCAGGGTTGCGTCTTGAACCGCATTTCCTGGATTTTAAAAAAAAATAACATTCTCGTCCAAAAATTGCTTAGACACCAGTCCAGGATTCCCAGACGTTGATCTGTCGTTGGCCCAGGCTGCTTGCTGCATTTCGGAGGCTGACAGATGGGCTGTCACAAGCTCAGACAGGGACACCCATCGCATTCCCAGCATGATGAGCACGGAAAGCACGTCGAGATGCGGCGGTCGAATCGTCCCATGGCACTATGGCGGCATAGATTTGCAAGCATCACGATGATAGAGAATGCAGAACAGTCCACCGCAGTCCGGTTCTCTTTAGACACAGCCTAACGAATGACGGTGGCAGCCACCTGTGTTGCAGGAAACACACGTCAGGTCTGGAGGTCTTGCTACAGAAAAACAAAGGCTTTGCAGGATCCGCACAACCCCGTCCGCCGTCGTGGTACTATTCTTAAGTTAGCCCTCCTTACGAATACCTGCGTTCATACCTGACCTACCTCAAGATAGGTACCTACCATACGCAGGTAGTACCGCAGTATTACTCGGGGCTGGTGGCAGTTGCAGTGGCACTGACAGTGATGCGTT
Organism: Colletotrichum agaves; assembly: GCA_036785465.1. NCBI lineage: Eukaryota > Fungi > Ascomycota > Sordariomycetes > Glomerellales > Glomerellaceae > Colletotrichum > Colletotrichum agaves. The sequence continues at coordinate 10,944 of JAXISO010000035.1, read as the reverse complement.
GTGATGGAAAGTATCCATAATGTGAAGCGTGGGAGTCCGGGACTGGCTGGCTGTCGCAAGCGCTCTGCATGACGGGGGGTTTAATTGGGGCCCTTGATGGCCTGGCCGGGCAGGCTCACCCACACCAAATCTGGCCCAGTGAATCCACCGTGGTCCATTCTTGGTCTCGGGTACCTGACTTTACTTGCCCATGCTGACCCCCGTCCCCGTCCCCGTCCCCGTCCCCGTCCACGTACCTGCACCCAATATTCCATTAATCCAATTATTAAATCTCCTCTTTCTTTCGAGAACACGAAACATCGATGTCTTTTGAACTATCTTTCCCTTTTATTCTCATTTCATCCAAATCTCGTCGCGGGTGCATTGTCGCCCTTCACTGATGCGCGAAACATCCGACCTCGCTTCACTCATTCATCATCATCCCCGTTATCGTCACTTCTCAGAGTCTCTCGTTCTTTCCTTACCTTACTACCTACCCTACAAACCTACCTTACCTATCTTGCCCATCGTACTTCCTTGGTGTCCATAGCACTCCTCACAATTCTTTTACTCTGGCGACAACCGCCTCACTCGCTTGACCTGCCTTACCTTACCTATAGTCCCTTGCATCCCTGGGAAACCGCGCCGCGACACCATTTCCTTTTGCGCAAAAACCAAACCATTGACACGGCAGCGATTTGAATCATCCTGCGACTACCCGAACGAACGACAGACACTCGCGAAGGCGCGAGCTTTTGTGCCACAACCCACTTCCATCGAGCCGCGGATCGTCTGAGACCAGTTGCGCCGGGCGAGGAAAAGAGAGGGAGAAGGCGGAAAGAAGAGGCTGGTGGTCATTTCGGCTTCCTCGATTATGACGACCGTTCACAAACACCTCCGATGATCCGCGACATGGCCATTTTCACAAAGACTCTATTCTCCCCAGGCCCATAGAAGCCAGCTATGCCCGTTTTCTCGATCTCGCAATCTCCCGTTCAACAACTGATTTACAGCAACCAAAACGATGACCGGCCATCCCCCACCGGCCACGCCTGGTTCGGGGCAACAGCTGCAGCCGGCGAGACGCCAGTATCGCCTGTCCGACTACTCTCCTAACCACAGCCACACGGGTACACGTATCAACGACGAACTGTTGAACCGCCTAACACCCATGACCGCCGTCGAGATGCTCCAAACACCCACCACCGAACTTAAGCAGTGCCTTGACAATCGCACCGTGAGCGAACAGGAGTTCGCCATGCGCGCTGCAGTCGCCAGCCGAAAGATCTACGAATGGCTTGAGGAGCTCTCCGACTGGCCTTGGCCGGAGGCAAGCGGCTCGGCAGGCTTCGAGATGCCCGACGCAAAGAGGAGGAAATATTCGGTTCAGAAAGGAAACGCGGGCACCGAAGACGGTCCTAAATACATGGGGAGTTTGCCCGCTGAGGACGTCATCCGTTACGAGGACAGGGTCGATGGTATTTCGCACGACATGGATGGACTACACATCGAGGACATCAAGAATCATGTCCTGCATAGCCACATCATCCCGTTATCGAGGCCAGCAACTCCAGTGCCCGATACTCGCTCAGTCTCATCGATGATCTCGTACAATCACATGGATGATCTCACGGCCCTTCTCACGGCAATCATTATCCAGGCTCTGCCTAATCTCTCCAAGCTTTGCCGTTTGCTGAAAGTCTGGCATATACGCCTTTCTGTTCTTCGGCGCATTCCTGCGCTGCTGGCAGGTATTGCCGAGGCTGAGTTCGCCCTCCAATCTGCGTGGGACGTGCTGTCGTCGCCGGAAGGTACGCCTGCAGCCGAAAACGGCGCCGAAGAAGGCGACTTATCACGGCTGAAGCAAGCGTATACCGTTGTCAAATCCGTGTTGGAAAAGCAAATCACAACATCTGGACAGAGCCTAGACTACATACTCGATAGTCTAGAGGGTTTGCAGGATACACTGCCAGACGACTGGCTTGACAGGATGGAAGCAATTGAACGAAATTACGCGGATTGGGTTGCCATTGGAGAGCGCAAGATCCGAGAGGGGGAGTGGGCAAAACTCACACGCCCCAAGAAAACCCTTGTGCTCGCCGCGGAGGAATCAGCGGAAGAGGTCACCGGTAAGATCGAGGATATCGCAAAGGACATCGTCAAGCAACGCGTCAAGGAGCTCAACGAAGAGTCTGCAAGGGAAACCGCAAAGAGCTCAAACCGTCAGCCTCGAAAGCCCGCGAGGTCATTGCCAGTCGCGGAATATGATCCAAGGGCCGTAAGTTTGCCAGTTCCCATCAAGATCAACCTCCCAGAAGAGGAAAGCCCCATGGACAAGAGCGAGAGCAATTCCATCATCTTCCACGCAGATGCAACTTCTGAGCATTCCGAGGGCCCAGACGAAGAGGCTATCGAAACTTCTCCCTCTCAGGTTCAAGCTCAAAAGAAGGCACTGCCTACGACAGTTGGCTTGGACGGCTCTTCTGAGGCGCCTAAGGCAAAGCGTGCTCCACTGGCCGAGGTTCGGAATGAAGAGAGCACGAAGAAGGGCAGCACTGCTAGCAATCATGAGGTCAAGCCCAAAGAACAAATGCACTTGCCGGTCGCCAAGGATTTCTCTGAAAAACAGACGACCATGCAGTCCTCGTCTTCTCTGGATGATGAAGATGAGGCCGTGGAAATCCTGCCTGATACCCCAGAGAGCGAAGACGAATTGGAATTGCCACCCCTGATCCGCCCACAACGGCGCGAGAGCAACGTTTCCCAGTCATCTACCGTTGTTCACGATCATGCCGGCTTGCTCGCGGAAGCCACAAGCGATATGCCCGAAGTATCTGCCTCATCACCTCTGCCACGCCAAAGGCCCATTGAAGCTTCGCATCAAAAGACTACGAACGAGCAATTCATGAGCATCAGCCCACCAAGTTCGCCTTGTTTCCTACCTACCTATCGGGAAGATAGTGCCAGCCAGATGACTGCACCTCAAGTCGATGGTTTACTTCCGGCCCTTCCTTTGGAATCGTCCTTCATTGAAGAGGACTTCGACAGCTCCTTTACCAACGAACCTCCGCCTAGGGAGCCCTCTGATCTCAGGTCGGACGATCACCTTCGACAGCAAATCAGCGATATTCTCGATTCAATCCCGGCCAACATAAAGTTGGCTTCTGCGCCTTCGAAAGTCAACCTCAACCCACCCCCTCCGGAGTTGCCTGCCAGACGGCTCAAGAAACCATCAAAGGAGCCTATCCGGAGATCCGCATCTAGTCTTTCTATGGCGTCGAGAGCCTCATCACGAGCTACAACGCCGTTCTTGACTTTGGCTCCTGCCTACGCTAAAAACCCAAGACCGAAACGTCTACAGAGCAGACAGGACATCAAGGTTTACCATCTTTCTCGTTCCACTGGTGAAGCCCCTATCAAGCTCTTTATTCGCTGCGTTGGCGAGCATGGAGAGCGTGTCATGGTCCGTGTGGGCGGTGGCTGGGCTGACCTAGGGGAATACCTGAAAGAATACGCTGCTCACCACGGTCGCCGTTCAACAGGGCTGGCAGAAAAGGCGAAGGTCGAGGTTCAGGATGTCCCTCGTCCGCCCACCAGTCACAGCCGGCATGTGGGCTCAAGCCCCCAAAGCCGCCCGGCATCAGCCATGGACATGTCTCCCATGACTCCACTTCACGTACGAAAGGCTAGGAAATCTGTCGGCGCCGCGGACCTGTCCAATACGTCTGGACCAATGTACCTCCCCCAGACGCCTGCCGTACCACCTATTCCCGACAAGTACACGCCGTCCTCGGAAGATTCCAGTCGGTCACGAGCCAGCTCCCATGCCTGGGCCGAGGAAGACAGCTCGTTCCTTGGTCTCGCAGGTCCTACTGGCCGTAAGGTGGAGATGAGTGATGAGAGCCGCGCATGGGTCGAGAGTGTGAAGGAAAAGGTGCGACTTGCTAGCGGCGAGGTACGCAAGACTTCAGAATTTGGGGACATGGGCAAGGTTGGAGGGACGAAGCGGCTTTTCCGGAAGAGCTAAATTTAGTCTTTGCATTTTTGGAGTTACTCGCGCAGCATGAGGCGTATATTGGCAGGGGATGCGATACTGCTAACATGAGACCGTCGACACGACTGTTTGATATGGGAGAAGTGAGGATTGGGCGGGAATCTTTATACATAGGTACACGGAGTTAGGGGCGTGCCGCTCATCTTTACGAGGCGGATCGTACCATGGGAACATTTCATCATATCACACTCTAGTTGAGAGTTGTACTACGCCTTGATAGTCTGGCTTTCTTGTTGTTATGCTTACCCACTAGCTACATTGTTGTTCCTTGATAGTAAGTTGGTTCTGTGTCTTGTTATTCTTCCATGAAATACCCTGTTCTCTCTATTTTACTATAAGGAAGCTTTTAAACTAGGAATATATATAAATTAAATTTAAAATAATTAGGGAATACTTTATAGTTTTAATATATTATCTCTATCTTTTTATCTTTATTTATTTATTAAGTAAAGAAATATTTTTATTATAAATTATAAAAGTATATTAATTAATTTAACTTTTTAATTATTTAGTATTTTAATAATATTATAGTTTATTATTTAATAGCTAGATATAAAACTTTATATTATATTACTTTTATAAAATTAATATAGTTTATTAAGTTACTATTAATATTAATTACTTATAACCCTTTTTATTACTTATTAATTATATATATATATATATTTAATTCTTTAAAAATAGCTAATTAATACTATATTAATATTTTTCTCTTTAAAATATAAAGTATATAATTAATAATTAAAAAATAAAAACTTTATTATTTTATTATAATTTATTATAAATTAAAGAAGTAGGTTTATAATTAAGGGAACTATATAGAAATTTTATATTTAATTAAGAATAAGTTTTTATAAAGAGCTGGGCCTAGGCTTATTTAGCCTAAAGAGTGCGCAAAATACTATTTATTTAGAACTAAGGAGGGAAAAGGGAAGTTTCCCATAATAAATAAAAAGTCTATATATAAGAGGCCTAGTAGGGGCCTACTAGAGAAGTACTAGGTAGGAACTAGGTAAGTAAGTATAAATAAAGCCTAGGCTAATATTATTTAAGTATAGCTTATAATATTACCCCCCTCCCCCCCTCTCTTATTCTAGGGGGGGTAATTACTAGGTTATTATTATTTAATATAATATCCCTATACCTCTCCTTAAATTACTCTAGGGCTATTATCTTTATTATTATAATTACTAGCTTTTATATTAAGTTTATATACTTAACTTACTTTATAAAAGCCTCTCTTTATTACTCTTTACTTACTTAGTAGGACTTTATTACTAGAATATTCTTAATTTTCTATTTAGCCTTATTATTATTATTTATAATAAGAGGTAATTATATATTTATTATAATTTACCTAAATAGGGAGTTATTAGTAACTCTCTAGAGGAGATTTATATAAAACTTTAAATATATAGAGCCTAATATATTAAGTTCTATTATAAGGGGGAATATTACTTATATTATTTTATACTTATAATATAATTAAGAGAGTTTTTTATTTAATTATAGGGATTTATAATTAATTATATTTAATTATACTTTATTACTTATTTAATACTTCTTTATTAATAATTACTTTTTATTAACCTAATTCTTAGTTCTTTATTATATAAATATTATCTCTATATAAATAAACTCTATAACTAACTTAATTTAATTAATTAATTACTAGGCTATTATCTCCCTATTAGAGAATACTCTAATAATCTCCTCTATTATTAAGATTAAATTAATATAATATTTATACTTTATAAAAAAAGGTATTATTTTAATAAAGTTATATTATTAATTATAGAGTACTAATTAAATAATAAATAATAGGTCCCTTTAATTATTTAAGAATTAATAAATAAAGGCCCTTAATATAATTTAAATCTCCTAGTTATATTACTCTATATTATTATTTATTTATAAATAGTATTTAATACTTAGTAAATAGGTTATACTTATTAATTTATAAAACTCCTTTTAAAAATAATTTACCTAGTTTAACTCCCTATTACTAATAATAAATTATAGTATTCTATAAAAGTAGTAATAATAAGTAAAGAATTATTAAGTATTAACTTTAGTCTTTATTATATTTATTTCCTCTAAAGTTAGGGATTTATTTAAGTAGTTTATAATAATTTATAAATAATAACTCTTTCTCCCCTTTATTAGAGGAAAATTAGTAATAAAGTTTATAGAGAAATTAAAATATAATTAATTAGGTACTAAGAGGGGCTTTAAAAAATCCCTCTTAATTTACTTTTAAATGTAAATCCCTCTATATATATTATAATTTCTTATAAATTATTATATAATTTAGAATTACCCTAGTTAATAAAACCTCCTATTTATAATTTCTAGGGTACTATTTCTCCCTAGGTAATTTATAATACTAGAATTATAGAATTCCTATATTAATTTTATTTTAAACTTATTTAGGGGATAATTTATATTATTATTATTAGGAATTTATAATCTCCCCTAAAATATTAATTTACTTAGAGTATTTATTTTATATTTTATAATTTATATTTTAAAGTAGAAATTTAGTAGTAGATTATAATTCCCCTAGTAAATAATTATATAAATTTATTAGTATTAAGTATTTTCTCTTATAATATAATTCTAGAGTTCCTAGAGATTAGACTTATTATTAAAAATTTAAGTACTATTAACTCCTATATAGCCTATTTAGAGCCTATTAAATTAAGTATTATTAGGGATAATTTAAATTACTTACCCCTATTATTAATTATTATTCTAGTTCTTAGGGGTATTTTACTCCTAATATAAGAGAGTATTAGGAATTATTATTTAAGTATTAAGTTAGTACTTAAAATAGAAGTTATACTTAGTTAATTCCTTAATTTATTAGTTTTACTTTTTTATGAGGTGTTATTTCTTTATAAAATACTTAAGACTTTTATAATTTATAAGTACTTTAAATTTCTTAGTACTCCCTAATTTTATTCTCTATACTCTTAAATAAAATAATATTATTAAAAGTTCTTTATTATAAATAAGGTAATTATACTTAGTAGGGGAGAGGTATTATAAATAAAAGGCTACTAAGTACTTAATACCTTATTTATTTTTTTTAAATTAATATATTTTTTAATATAAAATTAGAGTAATTTATTTTTATTATTATTAGAATATTTAAATTAAATTAATAGAGTACTAATTTTATTATAAAGAGCTACTTTAGTTCCTAGAATACTTACTATAAGCACGGAAAGGTAGGTAGGTAATAAAGTAGTAAAGCTTCCACACATATATAATAATATATCGGGTAGAGTGTAGTGTATAAGGATCATTTTAATAGTTTATTACATAATATTTGAATAGAGGAATTTATAAGGATAAGAAAGATATATATTTATTGAAGTCTTGCTTGCTTACTTACTTAACTAGAGGTAGGAATATTTCTAGCTTATTATACCTCTTCTTATTACGCTTAGACCTCTACAGAGCTCCATATTGGTCCGTTACGGACTACCGAAGTGGGTCCGTGTGGGTCCGTGTGGGTCCAAGCGGATCCGGACCTCCGAAGTGGTCTATGCGCTGCATTAGCGTACACTTTGACGTATATTTCTATTATTAGATTATTATAGCTATATTTAGTAGTATTAGCATATAGTATCAAATTATATACTATTCAACTATAAATTTTATAAGGAATTCAAATATCCAATCCATTTCTTCATATCGTATAAGATCATAAAGATATAAATAAATATAAATTATTTAAATCCTTTATATATAAATATAGTTATAAAAGAATATATATTAACTTTATAAGTTATATTCTTATATCCCCCCTTAAGATAATAACTTTTATAAAAGTTATATCTTAAAGATATAATAGAAATATATAGAAGGAAAAAACCTAATTAAAAGAAAACCTTTATATATAAAAAAAAATATAAATATATATATATAATATATATATAAAAAAAATAGAAAAAATTAAGTAGGAAAACCTATATTACTAATAGTATAAATCTACATCTCTAATAAGAGGGAGTAATTTATTATCTTTACTATTAGTAAGTAAAAAACCTACTTCCTTTATATAAAGCATATCTTTAAAAATATTAAATATATACTTTTTAACTAGTTTAGTTAAAATATTAATAATATTTTCTAATAACTTTACATAATATAGAATTATAAGTAAATTCTGAACTATATCTCTACTAAAATGATATTTAATAAATATATACTTACTCTTTTTATAGAATTCTGGATTTTCAGCTAGCTTTTAGGCTCCCTAATTATTTATAAGTATTTTTAGAATAAATACTTTAACATTTATAAAAGCTATTTCTATCAGAAACTTATAGCTATTATATAAATAAATAGCTTCTTTAGTAGCATCTACTAAAGCCATATATTCAACTTCACAACTACTTAAAGTAGTTATTTTTTGTTTTATAGTATTCCAACTTATAATATTATATAAGCCTAAATAGAAGATATAGCCTAAAGTAGATTTTCTATCTTCAATATCTCCAGCCCAATTTAAATCTAAAAATCCAATAATATTAAAATCAATATTATAATTATAATATAAACTAATATTAGGGAAAGTATTTATATATACCCATATATAGTTTAATACTATAATATAATCCTTAAAAGGATTTACCATATATCTAGCACATCTATTAACTACATAAGTTATATTAGGTCTTATCTTTAAAGATAAATATAATAAAGCACTAATTTACTATTAATAACTTAATATATTTTCTTTAGAAGCCTATTCCTTATTAAATACTAAGTATTCAGTATTTATATAAGGAGTATAAATAGAATATAAATCTCATTTACTATATCTAGTAAGGATTTTATTTATATATCCAGTTTAATAAATATATAAGGCTTTATTCTTCCTATCTATACTAATCTCGTTTCCAAGAAAAGTAGTAGGAACCCCTAGCTTTTTTATATTTATAACTTTTGAGACTTTATTATATATATAATCAGTAGTCTCTTAACTAACTATTATACTTAATATATCGTCCACATAACAAGCTAAAATAGCTTTATAGTCTCCTTTATTTAATATAAATACCCCTTTATTATAAGGTAATATTATAAAGTCTATTTTATATAAAATATCTTTTAGGTGCATATACCAAAGATGTGGGCTTTATTTTAAACTATATAGAGCTTTTAATAACTTGCAAACATAGTTATTATTACTCTTAGTTGAATAATTACTAAAAAGTTCTAGTTTATTATTCTTATAAATAAAGCTAGTAGGTAGCTTAATATAAATATCTTTATCTATATTAGTATAAATAAATGCTAAAGTAATATTATATTGTTTAATAAACTAGTTTAACTTTATTGCTATAAGTAATATAAGTCTATAACTTTCTAGTCTATAGGTAGTACTAAAAGTTTTTAAATAATTAATACTAATATATTGATTAAAACCTTGTACTACCCATCTAGCTTTATATTTATATAGTTTTTTATCTTTATACTTAATAGTATAAACCTATTTACTACCTAATATATATAGTTTTATTTTATAATTTTGAATATTAATTATATTCTAAGTATTTTATTTATTTAATTCTTCTATTTTAGCCTTCATAGCCTGAATCCATTTAGAATTATTATCTGAATTTATAGCTTGTTTATAGGTAGAAGGTTCTAAAAGAGTTGATATAGATAATATATAAGAAGATTTATTCTTATTATTATTATAAGTGGATAAAATTTCTTTTATTTAAGGGCAGTTATTTATAGTAAATAGTATACTTTCTTCTTTTGCCTAAATATAATCCTTATAATTATCTGGATTTTTATAGGGGATTTGTATAATAAATTTAGGATTATTTTCTAATTTATTATTATTATTTATACTAGTATTTTAACTAGTTATAGTATTTTCAGAAATATTATTATTATTAGTATTTCTAGTATTTATAGTCTTATCTTCTAGATTTAGACTAGGATTAAAATCCATATTATAAAAACTACTATAGTTTTATGGACTTATAGAAGGTATATTAAGATTAATATCCTTATTATTATTGTTTATAGAAGATAAGAAATCATTTTCTTTTATAATTATATCTCTTACCTAAATAGCTTTTTAAGTAAATATATTATAAACTTTATAGCTATTAAATCCATAATTAACTAGTATAGCTTTTATAGCTCTATTATTTAGTTTTCTTAATTTGGGATCTTTATTCTTATAGTAGTATATACTACCCTATACTTTTATATATAATAAGTCTGGTTTTCTATTCTCTTTAAGTTTATAAGGACTTTTATAATTAAGAGATTTATATGGGGTTCTATTATATATATATATAGAAGCTAAAAAGGCTTCTCCCCATAGATAATTTAGTAAACCAGCGTTTTTAAGTATAGTTCTTATTATATTAATAATAGTATATATAATATATTCTATTAAACTATTAGGTTCATATGTATAAGTGGGTATAGTATTATATTTAATACCATTATATAAATATACTTTATTTATAGAAGTATTATTAAATTTAGTACCTCTATTAGTACTAAATTCTTTTATTTTAAATATAATAGTCTTATAGAGATTCTTATATTCAATAAAAGATAAATAAACTTCTAGCTTACTTTTGGTTTTTAATAATTTTCCAAAAATAAATCTAGTAGATTTATTTAAATATAAAATAAAATACCTATATTTATTATAAGTTACTGGGGTAATAGGCCTATAAATATCTGCAGTAACTTTATATAAATATAGGTAATTTTTTGTATTATTAAATAATTTATTTCTTTTATTTGTGAATTTGCCTAATATATAGGCTTTATAAGAAATATTATTTATAAAAGAATAATTATTTGGTATAATCTTATTTTTGTATAATTGTTTTAATGCTTGAATATTTATATGGCCTAGT